>JBBPJS010000795.1:0-13825 GCA_038088835.1 Singerocomus rubriflavus | reverse complement strand
CTTAACATCTTTCATGTCAACAAAGATCTTTGTAGTGCCAGAATTACTACCACAAATTTTTTTGACCATTTCCTGATAGTCAGATTCATTGTCAACATCCATTGCATTCATTGCACTCTAACTAACATAAATATATAAAAAGCAATGAATACACATTGAGTATGAAATTTTACCTTTTTGCCTTGGGAGGCACAAACTTGAATGGAAAGCATTTCTTTTCAAAAACTTTGTAGTTATCAAATCCATGCTGCTCTGTAAAAAAAGAAGATAGTTAGTGTCATTAACAGCTACTACAAGTTCCTTTGTCTTGGTTGACTTCTCCTCCTTTGACAGCACAGTTTTACTTTTCCCTTTTTTTCTTGATGGTGGAGTAAACAGTCAAAGCAACAGCAAATGTGTGGAGGACCTCTGAAGGATAAGTAAGGGAGGGCGACGACATAGCGTGAGGATATACACGCTCTGACAGTTTTTTGACTCAGACACTCTCGGGGTCCTCACACAGCCACGTCGATTTCGAAGGTCAGAATTCCGCACCGTTTTGCAATCTGCTGTAATCCGAGTTTTCGCAATGCGAACTGGCCGTGAGACTCAGGGAAAATGTCGTATCATGGTGCTCTCGCCAATCAGGGCCTCTCTGCTAACCTTCGCGTAGGTCTCGCTACTCTCCCAAAAGTTTCAGAAATGCAACGTCACAAATGCGTTTTGCAGATAGGCTAGGGATCCACATTATCCCTCGTGTCGCCAAGATAGACAAGTACACAGCTCATCGTAGACAATGGATCGATTTCGCAGAACCGACTGGACGACGAATAAGTGACCGCCCGCGAGTGCAGCCTGGATGCACATGAGTCTCGTTGAGGATCTCTTCGACAGGATCTCTCACCGAGTTGGGCGCAGAGTGACTGACTCAGATGAACAGGGTGACACACGCATGCTTGTACGTCACTAAACTAGATTGGGTTATTATTTCGCAGGTGGTCTATGGGAATTCCGCACACTCACCGCACGTCTCTTGGTTGCCGCTACAATGCTATGCACCATTCAGAAAGGACTGGGTTGGAATGGTGACCCTAGTACGTGTAAACATTACCGAATGAACCATTCAAAGGTCTTGTAGCCCAACGAGGGCACTGTACCAAAATGTCACAAATAGGGCGCGAGGCAGGAACAATTAGCGGCTACGAGAAGTTTCTAGCATACTTCTCACTCTGACGCTTACACATGAACACATAAGGTGACCAATTGCTCGACCAACATCGACGTCAGTGAATTAGCAACGTCTGACGAATTCGAACCCTCTATCTTACAAATCTCACTGCAAGGCACACGTTTCGACGTACCCCGGTCCCATGAACTCGATGGCCTTAAATTGCGTTGCCATGCAGATCCAATCCTTCACTATTCCAAACCCTCTATACACACCACCACCCCTTCCTAGCTTAGACCATGGGTTCTATACAGCAAACACCCGCACTTTTCAAGCCCATCAAGGTGGGCCGGATGACGCTCCAGCATCGTGTTGTACTTGCACCGATGACCCGTTTCCGCGCGTATGCCTCCCATGTCCCCGGGCCACACCATGCATCCTACTATTCCCAGCGCGGCTCTGTACCAGGATCCTTGCTAATCACAGAAGCAACAGTGATTTCCCACGACGCAGGAGGCCTCGCCCATGTCCCAGGCATCTACTCTGATGCGCAAATCGAAGGCTGGAAAAAGGTACGCATGGTTTTCTTTTCTCTTAAGTTTGATCATTCCAAGTCCGTTTAACCGTGTATATCTGTTGATCGGATCAGGTCACAGACGCTGTGCATGCCAAGGGTTCCTACATCTTCCTCCAACTCTGGGCACTCGGTCGTGCTGCCCAAATAGATGTCCTCGAGTCACAGGATCCGCCCTCGCCATATGTCTCTGCATCTCCAGTTGCGTTGACAGGCAAGCCAAAACCACCACGAGCATTGACCGAGAGCGAGATTCAAGATTACATCGCTGCATACGCAAATGCGGCAAGGAACGCAGTGTACGGTGCTGGATTCGATGGAGTGGAGATACACGGCGCAAACGGCTATCTGGTCGACCAGTTCCTTCAAACAACGTCCAACCAGCGCACAGATAAATGGGGTGGAGACGAACAAGGTCGGACGAGATTCGCCAGGGAAATCGTGGACGCGGTCGTGGATGCAGTCGGTGAAGACCGAGTTGGGATTCGGATCAGTCCATGGAGCTCGTTCCAAGGTGAGGTCATCGTATATCCGCGAGCAGATTCCCGTCCTCATTTCCCATCCTTTCTAGACATGAGAATGCCGGACCCCCGACCAACGTTTGCTTATCTCGCTACCACTCTACGCAACAAGCACCCAAGGCTGGCATATCTCCACGTGACAGAGTCTCGAGCTACGGACGAAAACCCAAATGCGGATGATGACAACGAATTCTTGCGCGAGATATGGAATGGGGGTGAAGGCGGTGAAGGGAGGATACTCATATCAGCTGGTGGATATACCTGCGAAACGGCATTACATACAGCAGAGGCCAAAGGAGGGTTGATCGCCTTTGGGCGGTTGTTCTTAGTAAACGTGAGTATCCTCTTCGTTTCTTTGATGCTGGTGCTCTTTGACTGACCTATCAACCTGGTTGAAAGCCTGATCTTCCTGTGCGGTTACAAAATGATATACCCCTGACAGCTGGAGATCGGTCCAAGTACTACCTGCCGGGAAGTCTGACGCCGTATGGATATACCGATTGGCCGTTCGCGGACGGCAGTGTCCGAGGGGTAGATGGAAATCTCTGAAATAATATACCGTTCTCCCTCTGTTAGACAAGGGAATAGAATCTTCGTTAGTGAGAATAGAGGAATGTGTATATGACGTTTATCTTTATAGACGTTTGTTCATCAGCGCGACATCTGGGCTAATGTTGGACCTACTGTGTGATGATCTGAGTCAATACCGTACTTGCCTCAGCTGTCGGCCGAGGATCGGACTCATAATCCAGAACGTTTGAGACTCTAATAAGAAAGTATCGATGAGTCCAGCCGCACAATCATCTCTAGATTGCAAGACATGAGAGTGGCCGTATGAAAAATGGCCATCCAGGTCGGACCGAATCACAGTTAGCTTTTCAAGAATAACTGTCGTGGGTACCGTTCCTTCTTTAGGGTGGGGGGTGACCAATTTACGCGCTGTTCGAGCTGCAAGCAGAGGTCCAGGTCGTGAGCCAAGTGGGATCCTCCACTAAAAGATACTATCTAGTCCCTTCCCTATAAGATATGAGGAATGGATGACATCTGCATCCACTACTATACGCGCTATTTGAGAATATAGACTCGTTGAAAGCCCGCCGTGGCTAATGGCGAGAACACTGAGGGATCGGGCGGAACAGAACTGGACCACGATCTATATGGCGACTACTTGCCAATGGGCTTACACTCGTGTCCAGAACTCGCTGTATACGTATGTTCTGCGTATCATCACACAGATTAGCACGCAGGTCATATCACGGAGTGCATCTACACTGTACCTCGTCAAGTGCATCCGAGTCTTGTAGGCGGTGGATGATTTGATAGATATGCTAGGAATGGGTCAAATTGTCGAATCGTATGACCAAAGATGCACCACCAATCCCTCTCGGATTGACAGTAAAGTCAGGACGAGATGTGGCGGCTATTGTAATCTTCACCCCCCACGTGGAATCTCAGACGATCCCGCAACTGAATTAGCTGACACCACAAACTAATCGTCGTTTTCTGGAGTAGTGAGTACATCCACCTACAGATCTGATACCGTGCAGCAGACAAATGTCAATACGTTCACCATCACCAGCAATTTCTTGCAACGAATCAAAGGTCACTAATGCTGGGGATGATGGTACAAATAAGAACGCGAAACACGAAGAGCCCACGTCACCAGGATAGGACAAGAATGCCGCTTATCGTGGACGATCATCTCGTCGTCGGTCGATTCCGCTGGACCGACTGGACAGCGAACAAGCGAAGCCTCGAGCAGAGGGTACACCGGATTTTTCACTGTGGGATCCACTCGAGAAACTGAATTGGGCCCGAGTGCACAGCTCAACAGGCTGGAGTCAAGGCAAGAACAGATTCGATCGGACCAACGGAAGGACACGAGACCAAAGTGAGATGTTCCTGCGTCACATCGAATCGTTGGTTGCTGCACTTCTAAGCCAACGCGATAAGGGCCGGGTTGTCATCAAAGATTGTTCAGCAAGTCATTTGTAGTCCAGCAATAAGATCGTAGCGAACGAACTTGACTCCGAGGGATAGTCGGACCAGGGTGGGAATTAGTTGCTAGTCGCTGCTTCTCACTTACCAATCCGGCATCACTTTAAACCTCGAACACTACAGGATGACCAACACTCAACCAAGATGCTGCGTCATTCAATCATTTTCAAGTCCCTGCATCACCAATCTGTTCGACAATGCTTTTTCACTGTAATACACGGTCCCGTCGACAATCACGCATCCCTTGCATATAAATTGGGCCAACATATTGACCGGACAATTCACCGTCACAAACTTTCAAGTCCTTTACACACTACTACCTCTTCTTCGTAGCCTAGACAATGCAATCTATACAAGAAACACCCGCACTCTTCAAGGCCATCAACGTTGGCAAGATGTCCCTTCACCACCGCGTCGTACTTGCCCCATTGACACGTCTGCGAGCACACGCCGACCATGTCCCTGGGCCACAACAAGCATCCTACTATTCCCAGCGTGGATCCACGCCAGGGACCCTGCTCATCACAGAAGCTACCTTCATTTCCCATGACGCAGGCGGATATGACCACGTTCCAGGCATCTACACTGACGCACAAGTTGCCGGATGGAAAAAGGTGCGTGTCCTCTCATTTCTCATCATTCATAGTCCGTCTAATGGTCTTGGGATACTCGTGATTCGATCAGATCACAGACGCAGTGCATGCCAAGGGATCGTACATCTTCCTGCAACTCTGGGCACTCGGTCGTACTGCCGAACCAGATGTCCTTGACTCACAGGACCCGCCTTCGCCATATGTCTCTGCATCGTCTGTTGCGTTGACAGGCAGGCAAAAATCACCACGAGCATTGACCGAGAGCGAGATTCAAGATTATATCGCTGCATACGCAAATGCAGCCAGGAACGCAGTGTACGGTGCTGGATTCGATGGAGTGGAGATACACGGCGCAAATGGCTACCTGATAGACCAGTTCTTGCAAACCACGTCTAACCAGCGCACCGACAGATGGGGTGGAGATGAACAAGGTCGGACGAGATTTGCAAGGGAGATTGTGGATGCCGTCGTGGATGCCGTCGGTGAACAGCGAGTTGGAATGAGGATCAGTCCATGGAGTACATTCCAAGGTGGGGCTCCTGGTTACCGTTGGTGTACTGTCGTGTTCATTTTAATCCCTTGCAGACATGAAGATGTCGAATCCTAGACCAACATTTTCATATCTCGTGACTGCGTTACGGGACAAGCACCCGAAGATGGCATATCTACACGTGATTGAGCCTCGTGTGGCTGGCATCACGGACGCCGTTCCCGACACGGACGAGGAGAACGAGTTCTTGCGACAAATATGGAACGGAGGTGAAGGCAGTAAAGAACGGGTATTCATATCTGCGGGTGGGTACACGCGCGAGACGGCGATGTACACTGCGGAGGACAAGGGAGGTCTGGTCGCTTTTGGCCGATTATACATATCAAACGTGAGTTTCAGTTTGTTCGGTTGCTTGTGCTGTGTGTCCTGATGTATCGACTCGATTGATCAGCCTGATCTTCCTGCACGGCTACAGAAGAACCTGCCTCTGACACGTGGGGAACGGTCCAAGTATTACTTGGCGGGGGACCTGACGCCGTATGGGTATAATGATTGGCCATTCGCAGACGGGAGTGTGGAGGAAACGAATGCAAGGCTCTGAAGCGATATACCCCCTCATTAACTAGACGAGGATATTATATTAGTATAATGAAACGGTATGGAGTGTAACCGAGTCGCAAATTAATAGATAGCACTTTGACTGCTTGATATCCATGTGCCGGTGTGAACCCAGTTCTGAGTATTGTCAGCGACACAAAAGCGGGGTCGCGGGGAATGAACGACTTCTTGAGTGATGCTTCCAAAATCCCAAATCTCGTGCTGGGTCGGCATACCCCTTAGAGTATCGGCCATATGAAGAGGCATCCAATGGAAATGGACGGACACAGGCGAATCATAGGACTTGGATGAAACGAATGCGAACTACTTTGAGGGCCATTTTTTCTTTGGACAAGTGATTTCATTATGTATAAGTTTCGTTCAGCTGACAACATGCTTCCTCCACGCAAGAACAACGAATCTTCAAACCTAAGCGTAATAAGGTATTAAAAGATTACTCTGATTCACAAATATCAACTCACCATCTCTTGGGTCCCCATCAAAAAGGCACTAACCCCTGCAAACACATCCCAGACCTTTCTGACTTCAATCCAGCTTGCCCCAGTCCAACAATACAAGGGTGCCCATTCAAAAAGAACTTGTTCGAGTTCTTTGTTCAAGCAGATGCCGCGATGCAGGCAGCACGTTTGGCCAGCTGGTCTGCAATGGTGTTGTATTCCTTATTGATGTGCCAGAATCTGACTAGGCAACCATGTCTGCACTCTCGTTCCTCGATCTCCGCATCCAATTTGCGGAATAGATCCAAGTTCGAGGGACCTTCACCATTTGCCCTGCGCAGACCATTTAGCTGAGCATGCAAGCACTTCAAGTCGACGATGATGCGCAAGTACTAACCTTCCAGCTGGACAGCCATTCCGTCATCCCCTTGACGACATACTCAGAGTCGGTAGTAATTATGATCACAGTTAAGTTGTCACTATCCCTGTGCCGCTTTCGGTGATTGTCTGCCATCCATTCGGCATCGTAATCACAAATCTTCAGGCCTTCCAGTGCGGCGAGGAGCTCAGCACGCTAGCTTGTCCTCTTTGCCCCAGAGTCGAGACTATCGTCTACTGGGATGGAAAATTGGAAATGGTCTTCATCTCTTGGTCGCTCGCACACGTCCCGAACGCAATCTCGACACCTGCAGCTGCACAAAACTTGCCATTGTACGTGCAAGCACCGTCCGTGTATACGACTCAGAAGTGGTGACATAGGGTCCTCGTGTGACGTCAGCATCTAGCAAAGAACCCGACCGCTGCAATCCTTGTTGCATGTTCTGATGAGCTATGTAGGACCGAAATGAGAGGTGAAGGCGTCATAGGGAGCATAGAGGCGACTAGAGTCTGGGTCGAGTGTCGGACAGGCTCAAGGCCGTCGTTGTTGAGCGTTCCTAGCTGATGTCCGATAGTTAATACACGTGTCTGTATTGGGAATTCACCTATTTAAATGTCTCACCTGTCTATGGTTGGCGTAGATTGTGTTGGCTCGGTTCACAATGACCAATGCTAGTGAAGGTTGAGTGACTTCTACTATGTATTAATTGTGTCGGAGTGTCTTTGTGAGCGCGGATGATCGAGCTTGTTGGTCCACGACACATGCCAACCAGCGTCGCAAACTAACGAGTGTGGGCACTAAGTAGGCTGGTCTCAACGGACATGATTTACGGAGAGACGCGCGGTGGTGCAGTTCTGCAAGCAATGGTTGCAACTTATCGGCATATTCCGAACGTAATAGACGCGTAGTGGCAGACAACCTTGTTGACTAGCAATCAGTATCATGTCCACCACTTTGAATGGACCGCCCAAGACGACGCTTAGCACTATGTTTGCGCCACGTCCATCGACCAATGTACCACCTGCAATACAAGCGTTCGAACCGCTGGCGAAATCCGTCTTGACCCATCGACTCGTCTACAATATATTCGCCTACTCCGCTGCCTTTTCCCTTGCCTCGACCATATTTCTTACCGGTGGAGACGATGCAAGCTTTCTTTTGCGTCTGTTCCGACTCAGTACATGGGTCAATGCTTCTCTAACATGGCTCGTCGGCGTACTGCCCGTAATTGTAGTGCGGAAAGTCTTTTTGACGCGTGCGTGGGTCACCCACATGGTTGGTAGCGTTTATTGATCTCTTCGTTTAGCTCTACCCGGGCCTGCCTCTTCTCCGTCGAAAACAGTAACAGCTGCGCTTTCCAAGTCGACGACGCGTCGCTGGATCGCGGTCTACATAGCATCCTCACTCTTACTCTTGTTGCTCGAGTTCACCCGTGTATGGTCAAAGGGCGAAGACATGCATGTGAGCATATTCATCAAGTCGAGGTGCGTGACATTGCAATGTCCACGCACCACGGCCTGTCAACTTTGTTGTACAGGAAACACCCCTATCATCTCAACGGTCGAATCATCTTCCTCGTTCTGGGGCAAATATGGCTAGCAATCTGTTTTTCACTTAGGAACGTTATGCTTGAGCGCTTCGTCATCCGCTGGACGAAAGCACTACCACCCTTGGATGTAGTAAGTTTCGTCTTGCTTGGATTTTTGTCCACACCTCATGATATGAACTGTGTAGCCTTTTCTTCCTAGAAATCTCGCCCTCCTTGTGCTCACATGTTCACTCTTCACGTTGTCATCATTTGCGATTTACAATATTGCGTTCGGATTAGTGCGGTTGATACTGTTGCCATTGCTGCTTGGGGTACCCCTTGTCCGATCTCTTCTCAAGCCGTTCGTCGGCCACTTTATTAGGGGTCCCTGGACGCTAACCTTGCCATTGCGACATTTTTACCTCGAATCGCGTGCGTTTATGCTCGGCCTAGCCATGGTCGCCAACTGGGAGTTCGCAGAATCGCTGTTCGACGTCTACATTCCTCAGGTACACCACCCATTTCCCGATGTTTCTTTTTTCATGCATTAAAAAAACCGAGCTAGCCTATCAAAGTCGCCTCCACCACTGCGGACCCAAACGTGACGCTTGTCTCGGGTATCACGTCCACCAACTCACTCTATCTGTACTTTGCCTATGCCGAGTTGCGTGACGTCGCGTCGGATACCCATGCTGCCAGTGCCTCCCGTCGAACGGCGTTGTTCTCTGATCAAAAATTCAGTCCTAGTCTGTGGAATGTGTTGGCGCGCGAATCGCTCTTGCGTCTAGGCTACGACTATCAGACGTTCCTCCGCAGAGGTGCGCCCGCGCCCGCGCCCACCCACACACCCACTATCCCCCTTAAGACGCCACAACCGCCTTCGACGCCGCTACTCCGAAAGGCGATCTATAAAGCACCACAGCAGTCGCCTATTTCAAAAGTGTTGGATACGTTTGCGTCCGATTCTGACCTCGCCAAGGCTGCCGATTCAATTGCCTCCGAGGTGAGCACGCGGGTGATGGATGCACCGATTCCAGAGTTGTTCCGCTCGGTATCCTCACCACCTGTTGCTGCTGCACCTCCGTCGACGACGACAGCTGCCGCAGCTCCTCAGCCAAGTTTGATGGTCACCTATGCAGCGTATGCAAGGGCACAATGCCAGAGCTTGGTCGTCAAGCATTCGCCATCGTGGTGTCTGGAAGTGGCTACGCAGTGGGATGCATGGTGGAACAGGGATCGCGTCCATAAAGTGACCGAGAAATGTCTTCCGAACCGAGATCTCGATGCGCTCGTTGTCCAAGGTGGGCCTGTGAAGAAACGTGGACCGGGTTACTCATCACTGACGTAAATCTTTTAGTGCTTGCTGGTCTTGTGTGCGCTTCGCTGACTGAGGATCGCTATGGCGTGGTTCAGAGAGATATCCCACGGATTCTGGAAGCGTTCGTGTCGTTTTTGGGTGCACTGGAGGAGTATCACGAAGAGGTGATCAAGCTGTATGTACCTCCCACGCCTGATGAGATCAGCCAAGGGGACGTCGGGGTTCTTCGGGAGAAGGAGCGTACGAGAGTCGAGGTGGCGAAAGCGACCGAAGCGATTGGTATCGTCGCCGATGGTACGCCGCTCCCGTTTTCTTGGTCATTCCCGCTGATGGAGCTGACATACCTTGGTTTTTGCGTCCAGCCCTAAAGTCAGGTGTTGCGGACATCGCGCGGACGTTTGGTGATAAGCTCGTCGCGTTCAAGTTCCCACCCAGAATAGCCAAGAAGCTGCAGTCGTTTGTAGATTACGCATGATAGGAAGCAATTGGCTATGATTTCGTGCTCCGTCTATGAATTCTTTTTATCTAGGGTGTCGCGAATGGTCTGGAGTCCTATCTGCAGCACGCAAAATGACCCGTCTGTCCAGTTTGCGAGACGAGCAAGTATCTGCGCGGAAGGTACTGTGAAGATACTGAATTGGACGCGATCACCTCTCTCGGGAATTGCCCGCCTTAGCTCCAATGAAATTTTTTTTTTTTCCCTTCCTTTCCTGATCTGATCATACCAAAATTTGGCGGGTACGCGTGTTACGTAGATGATAAGCCCGCCCAAACTTGCAAGCGCTCTGTCGTTCCGAGTTGTCGTGACCACAGATCCAAAGCCGGGCGTCATACTCGTCTTCAGGCATGCCACACACCTCGTTTATTTCTTCCCTCTCGGTGCGATAAAACCCCAACGACGACGTGTCGTCCATCGTTCACCGCGCAGGGATCCTAGGTACGCTCAGGACGCGTGGGATCGTCGGGGCGTACGGTCTTGTCGGGAAGCGCAGGGGGAAATTGGTGTGTCTCGGTGTGTGTGGGAGTCGTATTAGAGAGGTAGCCTGCTGCCCTGCGTCGCCTAGGGCCACATAGCTATTGGACGATAGCCGTCGGAAAAGGGGACGGCATTTGTGTTCATAGACGGGACAGTACTAGTGCGTCAAAAGGCCAACGGGAAATGACAAGGCGTCGACGGAATCATTATCCACCACACGTGGATGGTATGTTGGGACGCCTCGGCAACGAAATCTGTGCACGACATCGAACGGCCCACGGTGTCCGAAGAACGTGTGTGGGGAACCACATGCATGCACCGTCTCTTTGACATCTCTCCACCTTTGTTTTTTTTTTTTCTGTGACCGGGACATGTGCACGTTGGGGTACATGTAAACCTCTTTGATAGATCTCGGCCCGATCCATGTTTCATTCGATCCTTACAATCACGTATTCCACTCGAGTATGGTTCGAAAGTCGAGTAGTCTTGATGGTGGCCAACGATTTCATGCCTTTCAAGTCGCACCTTGCCTCACATTGGACCTAAGATGCATTGCCGTCTGTCCCGATGCAGCGGCCAAGTTGACGCACCGTACGCAATTCTTCATGCTTTATGCTGTCGGTCTCCGTTCCTTTTCGTCCCAAGTATGACCTCCAGACTCGTCGCGTCCATCCGATCCGATGAGACTGAGCCGCCCACTGACGCCAATTGAGACCCTCCTCGTGATGTGACGATGCTACGCATCCACAGTTGTCAAGACGTCCACCACCCGTGACAAATCTTCGAAGACTCTTATTCGAGCGCCTTTCCCGGTAGCTTGCATGCCCAGCGCGGAGCGCGTGTGGGTGGGCCTTGCGATGTACAAGTACGCTTGGACATGGTCCATTGCAGCGTCTATCCGCTTGCCCCGTGTGCGGACAAGGATGCTTCCTCCGCCGTACGCTCTTCTCGGTCTTGCCTTGTTCTCTGCGCTCAGACCAGAACCCTCGCCCGCGAAAAGGGCTAGTGACTCTCCCCAGTCAGTCTTTCCGCATCAAAAGTCGAGCAGGGCGTATCGCGAGTATGTGGGACACACTCTTTCCATATATGGAACACAAGCCATTGGGGTTGGTCACACGTCACGTTGGGGTAAATAAAAAAAAAAACGATGCACCCAAACGTGCCTTGTCGTCTCGATGCAACGATTCATCATGGCAACCGACTGTACAGCCCTACTACGAAGAAAAAGAGTGTTCCTCCCACTACCTAGCTAAACGCGACATCCGAGAAAATAAACGCAATGTACAGATCATTAGTGTAGATGGTGATGGGGGTGGGAGGACCGGGTATACACTCGCGGATGGCGCATCGCAAAAAAAAAAAGGAATATATATATATACGTGACGGCAAACTGCATGGATCGTCAGTGGGTCAACGTGGGTCGTGAGGAGAGAAAGGACAGGCGTATGGAAGACAGTCACGAGACGGGGGACGGAAACTCCAGACCTTGTTCCGGAGTCACCGATGGCATGCTGTACCGACGTCTGTCCAGCCCGACGTACTGGTAGACGCGCTCTCGCCCAGGAAGGGCAGCCCGCACCCGACGCTGCATCTCATTCAGTCGACCACCCGCCTTCCAGAGGCCAAGCTGGTCCCACCGCGCACGCATCGCCATGCGGAGCGCGGTACGGCGCCGCGCCAGAGACGCGCGCGAGGCATACAAGGAAACGGGACCAGATATGCTCGGCGTGATCGGACGTTCTAAAGGAGATGATCACGGCATGATCAGGAAAGACAGACAGAGGAGCGTACCAGGCAAAGTGGTCGTATTGGTGGTGGGCTTGGCAGGAGCGACAGACTTGTTGGCCATCTCTGCGCGCTTGATGAATCCCTTGATGCACCCCGTGAACCAGTGTGCATGGAGAGGGAATATACAGGCCATGAGGATGGCAGGACCAAACGAGCCATTCGTGACGTCGTGTCTCTGGATGACGAGCGAGATACAGAGCGCGAGATGGAGAGTGATGCGAGTCGTGAAGAAACAGACCGCAAAGACAACGTCCGAACGCAGCCGTGGTATGATACTTCCAATGGCAAGTACGAACGTCGGAATCTACCCCCTGTCAGCAAACAGAGCCAGTGGTGCGCATGACAGCCGAGTGCCCACCTCCATGACAGCAGACAGACAGAAAATGTGGCTCCAGTGATGTTGAATAGCGTATTCGACAATGAACACGTAGACCGTGTGGTGTATCCAGCCCGTGAGCAAATTGACCTTGCTACGATAGAACAACATGCCCATGGTCAAGTCACTAGGGTGGGTTCGTTACACGGTCACGGCGGAGCATGGATGGACACCAACACGATGAGATAGGCCTGGAAAAATCTGCCAACGCTGTCTGCGACAACGGGGGAAATGGTCACATATTTCCATTGCCCTCCTACGGATGCGAATTGGACGACCAACGGAAGACTGAAGAGGGACATGGCAGCGCTACTGAGCGTGGTGAGCAGCCATGATCGTTGCTTGATAGTCTCGCAGCGCGAAGCGAGGACGACGTAGGAAACGGCCAAGAGAACGAACGAAAACCAAAAGGCCGTCGAAATCACCAGTCGCGAGAGGCTGGAGAAAAAGGTGATCATCGCGTGGAAGGACAAGGGAAAGTGGCGGCGACGTGATAAGCGGGCGAAAAAGGTCGTGTCGCGTTTTAAGAGCACACAGGAACCGAAGCATCAGCTACTTACGGGTTGCCTTGCCATATACACGATAGGGTAATCTGGCACGTTTCCCAACCTGTGTGAAACGACAGGTGAGCCGCGATAACGCTCTCTCTCTCTCTCTCTCTCTTGCAGCGACTTGGCCATTTGAAGCATATCAAATGATACCATTCATTGCCATTGCGTCAGCGCCCTGTCCGAGAGCACGCACGAACGTGATCTCGGGAGGAGGCAAGGGAGGTCTCCCGACCGTGGTTTCCTAGAAAGGTGCGCTCACACGTTCTATAGTCGACGACGACGAACGTGTGTCGGCACACTTCCGCCCTCTTTCCACGCCGCCTGTCAACAAGTTGGAGACGGCGCGCCGAGCAGAGACACTGCACTCGCGAGGGGCGCAGGATGTGGCACAAGTACAGCTTATTTCAGCCCCTGCTCCGTTGCCTGCTCTACTGACTGATCACACTGCCATCGCGAGACCGAGTCAATATTTAGGCAGTGTCGGGCTCGAATTCGATTTGCAGACTGCCGCATGCTTCAGGAGCAAAGGAA
>JBBPJS010000794.1:0-13827 GCA_038088835.1 Singerocomus rubriflavus | reverse complement strand
GATGATTGGCAAACGTGTGTGTGGAGAAGGGTTGAGAAGTATAGCCCCTGCGGACATCCAAACAGTCTTATAATCAAAGCTAAATGGTTCATATACCCAATAAATTCCCACTGGTCAGTGATAAAAACCACGACTCGAGACTGTAGCTCAGACCGATGCAAAGTCGAAGGATCCAATCACACAGACTATCCTCAACTTTATTTGGCTGTCTTATCCACACTCCACCATCCACAAACACTGGCCTTGCACCCAAGCTGCTGTCATGGGTCTTTTCCATTTTCACTGTAGAAGCTTCGTGAATTTACATGCTCACATGCGTATCGACTTGAGGTTAATTCGTGTTTGAACTCTGCCCCAGTTAATCTATCCATATATTCTCCTCGAACTTACTGATCGAATCGCAGGATGGCTCAACGACGAGGTCTCGATGTCTACTAATGTTGATAATGAATGTCATGCTCAGTTAGGCAGTAGAACGACCTGACTTGAATGTACTGTATACGTAACAAAATCGCAGAAACGAACGTAAATGTAGTGCGAAAACATATCTAAAGGCAGTGGTCACATGATCCTGCTGTCACAAACAAGGAGCCAGTGAAACCGCAGAAAGGGAATGACACGATGGAAATGGAATGTGATTGGTACTGCAGAGCACCATTAATGTCCATGGTACACTGTTGAAGATCGACGAGATCTGTTGGAATTTGGCAAGCGCATCCGCAGATGTGATCTCAGGTAATATGCAGGGACGTCTCCGATACGAACTATCGCGCACTCTTTTCTCTCCATTCTTGCTTTCTCCGTTGACCGATACAGACTGTCATGTGACCCCTTCGTACACAAACCTTGGATATGATCCGTTTATCCTGTTTGGTACTGCTTTATTGTTTTCCTTTCGTATATAGTACCAACTGTTGTACTTGATCACTCCAGTCCGTCGCAATCCGTGCACGACTGAGGTGAGATCATTCTACTGTACTCGTACCTACTCGTACTGACTTGTACTTAGTCAGACCTACGATAGGTGAATACAAATTAGTCCGTCGCAATCCGTGCACGACTGAGTCAGACCTACGATAGCTATTCTCACAAGATCGACAAGCGCATTCGCAGATGAAACTTCAGGCAACATGCGGGGACATTTACATGGCAATCTATTTTGGACCCTCTTTTCTTTTATTTATTACTTTAGCTGTTGACTGACACATACAGCCATACATACATATATCCCAATGTATGGCTTTACTATTTCTCTTTCATGTATAAGACTGATCATGTACTATGATCACCCCAGTCCATTGCAATCCACACATGACTGAGGTGAGGACATCATACCATATTCTTTTGTCACCTATTTATTCTAACTTGTACTCAGTTAGATCCTCAATAGTATTCCAACATACACGTCTCTCACTCTCTACTTAAAGTTACTCGATAAGGTGCAGCAAATCATTGAATCGTCCTGATTTCGGGACTCGAAAAGTGCTGTCTCGATGTGTCCCCGCAGACAATGACTCTCGGAACTCTGAAATATATGTTTATTCATTTTCTTCGCAGATACATTATCTGTCTCATATGTCAGGACGCATCGAAGCGAAAGTGACGGTACTCAGCTTCAGTACTTCTCAGCCTGGCTCTGCCAGTAGTTCGGATATGTAGAACTCAGGTTCAAGTTCTGAGTTGACCTTGAGGGAGCTTTCCCAGGCTCAGTGCACGGCTCGGGTCTGAGCCAAGTCGCCTCTTCCCCACAAAGATTATATTGGACCATACTAAATGGCTTTGGTAGGCCATCATTCAGAGAGGTAGGCATATAATGTATTTCCTTACACTCACTCTGTGGGCAAGTTTTTGCAGCTCGAGTCCTACATTGGTGTAGTGGGTACACAGGTACATAAGTCCAATGGGCCTGCTGGCAGGTGGTGAGGACAACTCACAAATTTCAAGTACGTTACTCCGAGTTCGACCTCTGGGACGTCTCCGTGGCGTATCTCCATGCTGACCTGCATCCTCCTCAACTAGCAATTGCTATTGACTCGCTTGGGGTCGCAGCATGTGCTGCTTGTTGTGCCGCCCATAACTCCTTGCGTCAGTGACTACCGTCCCTCGTAGCGCGTACACCCTGTCACACATATGACGAGACTTCGGAGAACATTTCCCAAAAAATCACTGAATGCAGATCCAAGCTCTGTATTCCTGGAGAGCCTGACGTAGTGTGGGGAGCTGTAAAAGAGCATTCTTTGGATACTGACAGCAGCAGCATAGGATACTTGGCCTTAGAACTATGCATGTTGTTACTGGTAGCAACAAATAATTTCTATTAATAGAAGGATCTCGAGTGAATGAGTCAAGCTAAAATATAACTTATAGTCCTGTACGCCATTGCGTATCAAAATTACAATTGTTATAAACATCAATGTGACTTGCTCGAGCGACCAGTGCTCTAACGTTTCAAGAGGACGAGCTACACGGTCCATAGGTATCCTCACAGGCACCAAAACATTGACCCGTAATCTCAGTGTTCTGTTCTCTTTCTTCTGATTCTTCATGAACGACTGACCCCCCACATTCGCATGGCCACTGCCGTAGATATCAGGAAACGTTCTGGGGACATTTGGAAGTGAACAAACCAATATTGCGTTATTGGACAGCGCTTGTAGTTGATCTTCGAGACGTGCAACAGCCAAACGGTTGTCCATGGCAACCTTGAATATACCATCAGTGAGAATAAACCTAAGTATTGAACATTATCGCACTTCAAGCTTATCATAGATTGCTTTGATTGAATTGTTGCATGTTATCGTCATCTTGATATCTGCATCGCACAGAGAGAAGCGACCAATAGGGCTCCTTTCCTTCATTTGCATCACGACTTTTTGAAGATTGCCGAATGCCCTATATAAATAGTGATTATGGTTTTATCATTTCGTTCAAGTCATCGAGGTGACATACATTTGAAAAGAGCACACTGTTCTCCTCATATCTTTAGAGAGCTGGGATCTTGGGACGTGTTGTATGATCTCCTCCAGCAGCCATCCGGAGTTCCCTATCACTTGACTTATTATATGGTGGGTGCCACCCATTTCCTTATGAACATCTCAGCACGACACGCGGTTGTAAATAGTAGAGTACTTACCTCGACAAGTTGAGCGATGTGCAAGACCGTCATAATCATCCCCCGGAGCATAGGGATAGAGGATATGTCCGCCACTTGATGAATAAGTCTAAGACCTGTGATCGTTGCTAAGGGTGCATCTCGGCGACTAGCAACACTACAACCCGGGAAGGTGCTCTCGACTGGACTGGACGAATATCTAGAATCGCAAGATATAATGCTTGAAGTATCCGTCAACGAAACCGTTGACCAGCTAGACTCCGAAAGCTCGGCCTAGTCATGGAAGACCTGTTGAGGATTTTCTTGGACCAGTTGTTCGAGAACTCCTGTTACGTATCCTTGCCCAGGCATTCTTAAAATCTTCTACAAGCTGCATGAGAAAGCGGACCAGGGTTTTCGCTGTAGTAGTTTCATAAAACTCCAGGCCGCGGTCTTTTTGCGCTGGATCTCCAGTGGCGTGGGCTTTTGGCGAGATTGTTCCAAGTTCAGGAGACTGATAATCTCCCAAGCTGATTCAAGGGTCCCTTTGTACCGAGAAGTGCGCGACCCGTATTCTGTCATACCCTTCCAAAAGCTCGAGAGAAGTTCCTCTTCCCTCTTGGAACCGGTTGATTGATCTTCGATCTCGTCCCACATCGTTGTGACGAGGACAACATTCTTTAGATTGTCGCTGCCGCACAAATCCCGCAATACGGACAGATTTCTAAGGGGGGTCCCTCGAAATCTGACGTCTGAGATGCGGTGAAGGTACAGAATACCTGCAACCTGGATTTTCCTCTGGTACCTGTGATAGTCGAGTCAGGCAAGGCTCGCTCCATTCATGATAACTCACGTGTCCTTGAGCCAATTGGCTATGGTCTTCAGAATAAAGGTGTCAGAGGGATGTGTGTCGTCGAATCCAGGGGTGTCTACCAAGACAATATTCCGACGACCGTCAGGATGAGGACACCGGAAGGCCTGCACTGTCCGTGTCTTGGACCTTAAGTCATAACCTATCGCAGCTTCCTGATACCCGGCCGCCTTGTTCACGAACTACGAATTTCTCAGTGTCGGTGAGGTAGAAAATCTTGTGACAAGCAACTCACCGAGCTCTTTCCCGCTCCTGTAGGTCCCATAACTCTAACAGGATATATAATAAGCGAAATAAGGCATCATATTAGGATTAGGTCAACATACGCGATTACTATATCATTTTCGTTGATAGAAACCTGATTTTCGCTTAAGGTTGCATTACGATCAGCGGAATGGTCTGGAACGGTAAACCGGGGGAGGTCCTGAGAATCTGGGTCACCTGAGGACGCGACACCGGATGCCAGAGGCGGGAGGGATGGCGCACAAACGCGAAGAACAGGCTTGGAGTCATCCTCGGACCTGCCCTTAGATATAGTTGTGGTTGTGGCGCTAATTCCGCGCTTTGGTGACGGGCTCAAGCCTTGACGAAAGTGCATATTCCTAGTCCCAGTTGAAATGGACGGTGCGGGAAGATGTACGAGAACCTCGACGATGGACGGTGAGTTACGATTGTCTCGGTGTGCAAGCAGTGAATCCAAGCTAAAAAGGCCCCATGGGCAGTGAGACTGACCATTCCACTCGAGTGCCTGAACGGCATCAGCACGTCATGGGCGTCTCCGCTTAAGCCTCCATGAACATAACACGCCCAACCCTACGTTATTAGTGGGAAGCCGTATGCACATAAGGAAGGTTCTTGCCGGTTATTGGGAAGAAACGTGTGTGGAGAACTTAAAGAGTTGAGTAGAATAGCATAGACCCTGTGAACGTCCAGCTTCCAGGGTCAGTTCTCTTCGGACATTAAAGGAGACCGAACTGCAATATACGGACTGACCTCACTTTTACATAACTTTCTTATGCACGTTCCACCGTCCACAAACACTGGACCTGCACCCTTAATGTTCCCCTTTTCACCGCAAAGCTTCATAATTTATACAGCGATATGACACGTGTATCAACTTGAGGTTAACTCGTGTTTTGAATTGTGCCCGGGTTTATCAGCCCATATATATTCTATAGGATCAGAATTTCTCCTCAAACTTACTGGTCGAGTCAGTATAGTTAAACGGCACGATCTCAATGTCTACTTAGACTGGGAATAACGAACGTTGGACTCAGTCGGGTAGTAAAGCGAAAGATTAAATTTGTACATGCGAATAGAAAAAACGAATGAGCTAGCATGCGAAACACCGACATGAATTCTATTCAACAGATCTGGTGTGCCCTGTGATGAAGTGAACGACTCAAACGAGGCCGGTTGCTTTCTAATCACTTTCAATAAAGAGAAGAGTTTTCAAATTATTGAGGTGACCGTCTACCGCGTGTATTCTATAGGCCGGAGGTAGTCAAAGCTTACACTGACTCGAGGTGGCCAGGTGCCCTCAAACCCGTGCCCTGCGGTCAATCCAGGGTGTCACACGCTGAAGGAACGAGGATTGCCTTTTAATACGCGTTTTGCACGACTGGGGGCTTCGCATAGTACGTCAATGAGAACAGAATAGAGGAAGCCTGGAGGCTCTAACAATCATCTAAGGATACCTAAATGATGCAGACCTAGGGAGCACAGAGACCTCAATCCTTCTTCTCTTTCCCAGTGACGTTCACTGTCGACAACCTTTCCAAAGAGCTGTGATGTTTAGAGACTACTTCAAGGCAGACCCGAATGACAGCATCATTATGTGAGTATCCCCGTCCAGGACCATCATCGCCGTACTCAAACAGATCTACGAAATAGCGTCATGGGGCCAACTGGATCAGGGAAGAGTAATGTGAGTGGGTATTTTTTCTGTCGACTTCTCATGTTAAAAGCGATTAGTTCATCAACACTGTCACCGGGAACGCGGAACAGCGCAAGCAGGGTAACCTCAGGTCTGACACTCAGGATGTTGTGTCATACCCCGTGTTAGACCGTGGTAAACGTATTGTGTTGGTCGACACGCCTGGGTTCGATCAGACCTTCCGGCCAGATACCGATGTTTTAAAGGCAATTGCCCAGTGGCTCACGCAGAAGTAGGTGACACTTTGAAAATTTTTTATCCATCCTAACAGACCAGATACGAGGGTGGTGGCACGCTCCGAGTTACTGGAATAATCTACCTCCACCGTATCACAGACAATCATATGTCTGGTTCTGTTTACAAGAATCTGCTGATGTTTGGTCGGCTTTGTGGTGATGTACCTCTACATAGGGCACGCCTAACCACAACTATGTGGGACAAAGCAAGGGACCAAGTAGTGGCAGTAAATAGGGAGGCGCAACTTAAAGGCGAGTTCTGGGCGAAACTGATAGAAGAAGGCGCCGTTGCTAAACGGTTTGACAATACCCGGGGCTGTGCTTTGGATATCGTACGCGAGCTTATAGACCTCGGAAGAGCAGGAGATTTAGAGGAGCTACTCCTGCAAGAAGAGCTTGTCGAACAGCAAAAGCGTCTTGACGAAACAGAGGCCGCCAAGATATTATATTCTCGGACGCAGCAACTCCTTACAGAGCAGAAGAAAACACTCAAGGAGCTCGCCGATGAAGCAAATATGCAGAACGACCCAGCTCTTGCAAAGATTCTGCAGGATGAATACGATAAAATCAATGCACAGCTACAGCAGACGTTCGAGGAGATGAAGGCGTTGAAGATCCCACTTACCAGGCGTATTATCCTCTGGCTGTCTGGACGAAAATCTCGTAGAGTAAGTCCGACTCGTTATTTATCTTTTGTGTGACTTTGAATGATTTACCGAACGCCTTGTTTATAGCATGCTATCAAGCTTGATCATATGGAAGCGTAGTCCTCATACCTTGCTTGCTTTACTTCTCTATCATCTACGAATTCGGTCATATGCGCCATCTTGTACTACTGCTGTTGGTCCAAAACTATCTTAGGTTGAGAGTGTCCTAAGGTGTTTGCTTCAACGAAAGGGTTGATGCAAATCCTTGCATCCCACATCACGTGGGTAGTGCAGGTATGAAAAACTGTCCGACTATTTGTGTGTTTTGCTTTCAATAATTCAAATGTTGGTATCCTTACACTCAACGATAGTCCTCGAGTTGTTATTCGATTTTCTGTACTTAAGTATCGCGACAAATCACGTGATGGCGAGGACACTGGTGTGTTTTTTTAAAATCCTGCACAAGTTCAATCGCCCATCATTTCCCCCGAGCACCATCCGAATGCAATCGATCACCATGAAATGAGAAAAAGTACGATGAAGGGGCATAGGGAAATTTAGCTTCAGTGGACGAAGCGAGCTCGGCTGTGAGTGCGTAGTCAGAAGTTGGGCCACGGCACTGCTATGACATCCATTTATATTATCGCCTGGACGCCATAACATTTGTGTGTGTACCATTCCTTTTTGGCCGTTCAATCCACTAAACAAGGTTATAATAGTGTAATAGGCCCAACAGGATCTGGAAAGACTAATGTGAGTCTTGAACTTCTTGACGTTCAACCCCCATCTCGAGGGCTATTAGTTCATCAATCCCCTGATGGGAACATCGGGAGACGGTAGTGTAGCTTATCTGAATGTTAGTACCCGGTCCGTCACATCTCACACAGTAGAACATGATGGTCGATGTCTAGTCCTAGTCGACACTCCGGGACTCAATAGTGCCTTTCTGCCGGATGCCAGGGTATTCATGCTTGTGGATAAGTGGTTAGAAATCCGAATTCAAGGCTCTCCACATGAACGCATTGAAATATTCCGTAGGCAATGCAGCCGCGTGTCTGTGCGTCAAATGTGTCTAGTGACAACTATGTGGAACCATGTAGACGATGCAACAGAAAGAGGGATTTTTGAAGGAAGAACTTCAAGAAAAAACAATTCATCGAATCTTCAAACGGTTCAACAACCAGAGTTCCTCCGTCTGAGACACCATATACAACCTCATCCGAGGTGTGTCATTGAACACTCTGTATTTCAATCCCGCGTGACATGACACTCTTGACCAGATCACACTTCTATCACCACCAACCTGACATACGGTGACAATAAGTTGAACGAGGTGATATTCGTGCATGTACCACTTCCTCGAGGCTAAAATGCGCTGTACTGATCAACGCTGACAACAGTGTTTTGGGATCGACAAGATCCGGAAAGACCAATGTAAGCCAAGAACTTGTCGACGCTTAACCATTATGTTTAAGACTATCAGTTCGTCAATACCCTCACCGGGTCATTCGATGCCTGTGGGACAGGTAGCCTGACTACCAGACCTCAGTCTGTGATCCCTCGCACTGCGGAACATGATGGCAGACGTCTTATCTTCCTCGACACTCCAGGGCTCGATAGCACTTATTTGACAGATATGGTGATATTACTGCTTGTATACAAGCGGTTGGGGGAGTGGAAAAAATATGGTTCGAATTTATGGACAACAGGGAATGTCTGGAGGCCAAATAATAAGCGGGTTCCGTCTCGATGAGTATATCACGCGAGACATTTAACCACCCATTTTCTGACGGCCTCCCTCACAAGTCTTGCTACTTTTTCGCCTGCTTCTTTGTGCTGGCAGTAATACTAGCGAGTTTGTCGAGCGCACATGGGGACGTAGTGAGCGGATCAAACTCGAGAAGATGTCCGTCTATCGTGAGTACAGACACGAGACGGAGACAGAATTCGAAGGCGTTGATGCGGATGGGACCGATCCAATGTTTGAGGGTGGTGGTACAGTGTTCTACGTCTGGAAGTTGGTGCGCGAGTGCATTTGAAGAATGTCTGTTGAGGTTGGCGTCAGGCAAACGACAAGGAGATACTGACGGAGGGATAGCGCAGGATGACAATACTGTTGACGCACCGTGACGTTTTCGATGCCTGGCTGTCCGTTTGTTTCTCTTTTCGTCGGAGAACGGATTCTCCTTCTTCAACGTCTTCCCCCGTAAACCATCCTAGCCCGAGAGTGTATGGATTGGTGAGTGGAGATCCGTTCACGCTGAACATGCCTTCGTCTCATCTGTATATTCGTAGTATTAGCCGTGTTGGTCGTTGGGTGGCGACATGAATGGATTAAAGGTCGCACCGGGGGATGATCGTGTGCATTGATTGCTTGGTTGGTAAAGGGCCCAAACAGGGGCAAAGGAGATTAGCTTGGTGACTTTATAAATGAGGCTCGGAGAAGGTTTTGGGGCAGGTAAGTGCGTTGTTGTCGTACGGGAAGTGCCGATGGTGGTTGACGGCGGATGCACGAGGTGTTTTCGAGGGCCCCCCAACCCGTGCGTGCTGAGTAGTGCGGCATTTGTCAATGTAGTACACGGTATATCATGGCTGCTCACCTTGCGTGGTTAGTCTCTGGCATTATCCCTTGCCCCTGCCTGGATTCAGATGCCGCACTCCCCTCCTGCACAGCAGCTTACTTTCGCTTCCATGTATCATTGTCGATCTTAATCTAGGTCTTGCCTATCCCCTCGTTCTGCAACCCCCATATACAAGCATGGATATCACCGTTGTATTTTTCCGCGAGCTCACAGACAGTGACCCCTCAAACGAGCTTCGCAATGCGTGAAATGGGGACCTTTTAGTGGAGCCGAAAGCTTTCGAGTGCGACGGCGAGCCATTCTTCGAGCTGATGCCACTACGAGGTATGTAGACAAAATGAATGAATGGGTAACATACCTCGAAGTCGATGTCGAAGTTAAGTCAGATATCCAATTTCACTGTCGGACTTTGGGTTTTAACGAAATTAAAAATATCGCCTGGAGGTGCTTATGTAATCGGGTAGTATATTCCGCCACCCCCCATCACACCGTACCAGAATCTGAAGATATTGATCTACATGTGTCAGTAGATGAATATGAGCATCGTCTGGCCTTGCGTATGGACGACCTATCCATCAAACCACTCCGTATTTGGTAAGTTGCGGCCCCTCACGTGGTTGTCCTGAGCCGGGCTTAGATCGACTCTGCTCGCTCTCCGCACGTCTGGCCCATCCCAGTCTATGTCCAATGCATATAATCACTCCAAATCGACCTGGTTATGATCTCACGAAATGGTGAGTGCGACTTCTCACACCCGGTTGACTAACGTTTCTAGGTCGCAACCATCTCTGGTTCCCTCGTCGGCGCGATGAATTGACAGCCTTAATCACCCGTATGTCTGGAATGATTTCTGAATAATATGTAGCTCCAGTACGTCTGTTTTTTTGTGTTCATGCCTTCTGTGTGGATGTGTCTGTCCTTTAGCCAGCATTCTCGTTCCCGATTCGTCTCCCATCGGCTTGGCGTTCATTCCTGCCCTCGAGGTCTCGTAGTTCATGTACTGGATCCAAGTCGCCTATCTTGATTTGATGCAATTGTCTCGTTTCCATCATCATCATCTCCATCAGGCGTACGTGCGTCGCTTTAACACACCCTGCAGTTCCTTCGTCTAGTTCCTAATGTTCTTGTCATGCCCTTGATATTGTCACTGTGTGCATCTTGTTTCAGGTAAGCGCGGCTTCAGAGCTCACACCTCCTTCCGATTCTTTCGCCCTCCACAGACCGATTTCAGTTTTTCAAGTTGCTCTCATTTCTCGGTTGACTTGAGTGATTGTCCGAACTGCTCAAAGTGCTTGCTGTATTGGTCAGCTGCTACTTCTTAAGCATGTTGTTACATGTCGATGAGGGTACTCTCACGTTTCCTTACCATTCATGCTGTGTGGAGATCCAATTCTATGCTGGTAAACGTGTTCGACACGTCTGAAGCTGACTCGCACATTTCACTAGGACAGGCCATACACATGGGTGAAAACTAATATTGAATCTCTGCTACCATCTGATCTGTTCACCGACATCTCAGCGCGATCGCTTATCGAATCTGCGA
Source organism: Singerocomus rubriflavus (assembly GCA_038088835.1). Lineage (NCBI taxonomy): Eukaryota > Fungi > Basidiomycota > Agaricomycetes > Boletales > Boletaceae > Singerocomus > Singerocomus rubriflavus. The sequence goes on along the minus strand of JBBPJS010000794.1, from coordinate 2,921 downwards.
GTGCCTCTCTGATTCCCCCCTTAAAACTCAAGGGTTCCTTTCCCTTCCTTTCGAGTTTAATTTCCTCCGATCCATCCTGTTCCGGGACATCCGCGATTGCATGTGGACATGGCCTCACTTTGCCTAGCAGTGAGTTGTGATAACACCGAATCCGGTATTGACATCCTGCCAGCGACCGTGAATATCACCATCATATAGCTCTCGTACCCGATGATGAACCGGGACATGATATAGGGAATAAACAAAAGTCAGAAAAGGTGACCCTACGAGTTCAAAGAGCTAATTATTTCAATCAAGAAAAGATATTCATTTGGACGAGCGCCCGCAACGGATGTAGTAGAAGGGGGATGCAAAATGCTTTTACTTTCAATACATGCGTCGCCTCGTTCGAGTGCTGGCTTGGACCGTGAAGAGCGAACATGAGAGGGTCTATCAAGCATCCTACTAGCGAATTGACAAGATAAGTGACCCAGATAGGGGCAAAGCATCGCTCTTTCCTGTCAGAAAAGGGTGGCGTAAGTATTCTAGAAGTTGGTGAAAGCCAGTAGGTGTGGCTAGAGGAATATTCATTATTCAGACTTCAGAGTTTCTTTGAAGCTGGAGCGAAAAATCGATCAGATAAGCAACGTTGGGAGACACATGTTACACTACGAAGATCAAACATGCGCATAGGTACGAGTGAAGATAAGTACTTTTAAAGCGCTAACCTTGATCGTTGAATCTGCCAAACAAATCCCTCCCTCAAACCTCACGCGCGTCTTCTCCCCTCCTTTCGAGTTCAATCACCACTGATTCTGAGTCGTCCTGCTCCCTGGAGATATCCACGAATGCAATCGTGGACATGACCCCATTTTGGCTGGCAGTGGGTCGTGATAATGTCCCGAATCCAGTGTCGACATCCTGCCAACGACCACGGACATCACGGTCATACAGCTCTCGCACACTGATGATGAACCGAGACATAACTGGGGATAAACAAAGGTTAGAAAGGGTGGTCAGGAACAGCATCGCAGTGACATTTCCTTCTCCCTCATTATTGACCAGCGAAGAAATGCTGATAAGCATAGTCCTAGAGGTTTAGAGAAGCTGAAAGTTAGTTTGTCTGAAAGTACTCGAGAGCAAGAGATATGGAGATCATCATGTCACTGATGAATGAAAACAATAGAGAGGGGGAAATCGAAACATACACAAAGAAGTAAAGAATTCCGTCTTTAACAAACCGTTGTATGTACCGATTGGGCTGCCACACCTTCGTCGTTTGTACATGTTAACAGACTGTTTCACGATTTGCGCGACCGCAAGAACTAAGAGTAGAGCCCCAAGAAAAGTCCGCACAATCACAACAGACAAGTGGATCTTGACATTCATTTCTGGCAAGGGCTCAATGCCACAAAATGAGAATTCAAGGATTTGGAACACCGCAACTGGAGAGGTAACAGATATGAGATTGGAGAGATAAATACAATTCGTTCCAAGGTTTACCTCTGACAGTTCGATTGGGAATGTTATTAATGCCGGCAGCCACAAAACCCAGGATGATCTGGAGCACAAAGATGCACAGGAGGATCCAAAGAGTCATTTTGGATCGATTCCACATTGCATACACTCGGAGAATCATTACAACTATAGTTCAAATTATAGTGTAAAAATTGGATTACTAGTCTAAGCATGCACTCACGATCAGCAGCATTATAAAATATTTCAAATGTCCAGCCAGAAAGTAGCAACATGGTAGTACCTGCAGAATATTTATGTGTCATTCCAATAGAGTAGTAAAGGGTGATCAATTCAACTTACACCTGTAAAGCTAACATTACCATAGTTTCATTTGGAATGTGGTTGCATACAGCTACCAGAAGATAATCAGTGACACCAGACAGGATGCGAAGCAGAAAAGCTGACTCTGACAGGGCCAGGCATGAAGCTAGTACCAACTATAAATGCATCCAGTAGTCAGCTCAATCAACCTTGAGCCAACCTTGGACTAACAGATAAAATCAAGACTTGAGCACATAATTTGCAGTTAATTTGCCATCAGCTGAGTAGTGCACAATATACATCGTGGAAATACACATACAGAGTGGTAAAAATACCCATATAACGGACCTGTAGAACAGTCAAATCATATCCTGGCATCAGGTATTCCTTAGTAACTTTACACGCACAATTACAAATATTGTAGAGACCCATGTCCAGGGTTTGCACTGCAAGGCTATCAGGAGTCTAGTACTTGTTGATTAATTAACACTTCGATTCTACCCAAATATAATCTATCTTCGAATGTTGTCAGCCAATAAATATAGCATAGGGTGCGAAATGACATACCTCTCTCGAAAAGGTGAGGACTGCAGTGGTGTAATTGCAATCATCATGCTAGAACAAACAGATGCAGTGCACACATTCTTCACTTACAATAATCATATACAATAGCAGTGACAGCACCAACTAGACTGGCCAGTGAGGGTAACCATTGACTGAAGACATGAATGAACTTACTTGTTAGATAGTTACTTAACATGAGAAATTCGACTTGAGACTGTGAATCGGAGGACATAGTTTGTACTGTACAAGAGAGATGGTGATGTCAGATGGTTTAACAAAGTGAGCTGCGAGGACAGAGAGGTTGCTGATGTTGGGTTCCCCGTTTCTCTGACGGTTATATCTTGCGCCCGGTATATTAAATAATCATCTTGTATTCAACACAGGAAGCTGTAGTGAAAGGATTGTCCGATTGGATTGGTCATCATCTACAACTCGATGTCCGTGGCATCGGGTGTACTTGATAACCCATTGGTGTTGGAATTTGGCAAGCGTATCCGCAGGTGAAACCTCAGGCAACATACAGGGACGTCTCCATTGCGATCTACGTTTATTACTTTAGCCGTTGACTGACACAGACAGTCGCATGACACATATCCCGA
>JBBPJS010000793.1:0-13830 GCA_038088835.1 Singerocomus rubriflavus | reverse complement strand
CCGACCAAATCCACTTGGTCACCTCTCCCTCTCTGCCTTCACTGGTGGCCTGGTGATGTTTAAGAAACAGCAAGTAAAGAGGTAGCTATTCACCCACCTGGTCTTTGAACTGCCTGGGAGTGAGGCATTGCCTGGATGTGGTCCAACCCCCTACTCCTCTTCTCTATTTATTATTGTGTTTGCCAACTCATTACTTGATCAAGACAGGACCCAGTCAAGACATTACAGAAGACATTCATTATTATACTTTGTGCAAGATAACCCACATGACTCAAGAGTCTTATTGCAAGCTCAAGATGATGTTATACCTGTGGGTTGCATAGACATATGCTGCTAGCTTTCCTTATCATATTGACAAGATGTTATTTATTAGTTGTTCCTTTTTGTGCTGCAGCCTTGGAGAAGATCCTGTTGGGATGTACTATGTGGTTCCCTAGGATAGGGTGACACTCTGAAAATCAGCTTGTAAGAGTGGCAACCTGAAGATAGCCATGTGATTACCCAAGACCCAGAATTCTTGCCTCAAGGGTTAACCACAATTATGCCAGTCTCTTAGGTGCTGGTATTAGGAGGAAGCATACTAGGTGCAATAGTCCTGGTAATACTGGTGATGCAATAGTTCACCAAGGAGTATGAAAATCATCCTCTTCTCATTCCTGATTCCTTTAACACTATTCAGCTTCCTCTATTCTGGACATTCTCTAGAATTCAGTTGTTGATGCCAGATCACCTAATGGGTTATGGTGATGAAAGATAGGCAGGGTATTGTGTTTCACTTTGGTCACTCAATAGCTTCTGGCCAGACTTTCTCTCCTTTCTTGAACAGAGAGAACTTTCTCTGGTGAATGCTTTTCATGCATTGCCTGGCTAGGTTGTGGGTGGCAAGGGCTTCATTGCATATTTTGAGAAGATTAGATATTCAAAGGTCTGCTATGGGGGAGTTGGAGGTTTTTGCTATATTGAGTAGAGCCATGAGTTCATAGCCCATCATTAAGTAGAAGGGGGATTGTCTGGTGATGGAATATTTATTGTATATGAATTCTGCTTGTGTAATATGATTGACCCAGGTTGTGAGTTCATTTCCACAAAAGATCTGCAGATAAGTCTTGATCTCTTGGTTGACTTGTTCCATTTCTCCATTGGTTTGCAGGTGGTAGGTTGTGGAAAATGCCAACTCATAATTGAGTAGTTTTCCCAACACTTTGGAGAAGTTTAATGTGAATTATGGTCCTTGATCTGAGATAATATTATCATATAGTCCAAACCTTTTGTAGACTGCTTCAAAAAATAGGGTGGTGATGTTTTCAGCCATTATTGTTTTCCTTATGGGGCATAAAATTACCCCCTTTGTAAGCCCATGGTTGACCATACCAATAGGCTATCAAAGTTGTGTAACTTGGGTAAGTCCAAGATAAGGTCACAAGAAATCTGGAAGAAGGGTCATGTGGCTGTGGAGGGGATGGGAATGAGAGAAGGAGTGGTTGGGTGAGTGTTAGCCTTGCATGCTTGAAAAAACAGGCATTCAGAAACATAGAAGGGAATATACATGGCCAGGCCTGGCCATCAATATTGGGATGATAATAGTTGTCATATTTTAAGATAACCCAGGTGCCTTACTAAGGGATGGTCATGTGATTGTGCCATGATCTGATGTTGGAGGGAGGGAGGGACATAGATTCTGTCATTGTAGAGTAAGGTCTCTTCAACATGTTGGAAAGTGAAGAGGCATTTTTGAAGGAAGGGGGGTGCATCAGAGACAAGCTGATTCAGAATGTCTTGGGCAAATTCATCACCCTTGGTGGCTGCTGCAAAATGGAAAGATAGAAAGGAATTGATAAGATTGACAAATAATAAGTCAGATAGCAATGTGATGAGATTTTCCTTTTTCTTAGTGGACTCATGATCAGGTTGATGAGATAGGGCATCAGGTGCTTCTAGTTGAGAGCCTGGGACATGTTGAATTTCCAGATTGAAGTCAGTGAGGTCTAGGAGCCATCTGGCTTGTTGGCAGTTGAGGTGTTGGGCAGTTCAAAAGTAGGTGAGGTTTTTATGGTCAGTGAATACTTTGACTGGAGTTGGGAAGCCTTGAAGATAGTGTTGCCATGCTCATAGGGTGTGCAGAACTGCAAGGAGTTCTTGATTATAGATGTTGTAGTTCTTCTCTAAGGGGAAGAAGGATTGGGAGAGGTACAAGCATGAATGCCATTGACTGTCTTGATCCTATTCATTAATATTCCCCCAGAGGCAGTAAGAGAGGCATTGGTGGTGATGGTGAAGGGTTTTTCAGTATCAGGGAACACAAGTACTGGTTTGAGTGAAAAGAGGTGTTTGAGCTCTTCAAATGCTTGCTGGCATTCAGTTGTCCATTGCCAGGGTTGAGTTTTCTTCATTAGGTTAATAAGGGGGCAGGCCATGTTGGAGTAGCTTGGTATAAACTTCTAGTAGAAGTTAGCAAAGCCAAGGAAGGACCTTACTTCCTTAACAATGGTTGGGATAGGCCATTTGGTGAATCCCATCCAGTTTGACTAGATCCATGGCAATGGATCCTTGTTTAATGATCATTCCTAGATAATTCACTTCTGATACTGCAAAGTTGCACTTTTCAAGTTTCAAGTGGAGGTCCAGTTCTTGCATTCTTGCAAGGACTCATTTTGTGCATTTTTCATGGGTTTTGGAATCAGAGGAGATGATGAGAAGGTTGTCCATGTAGATTACCAACCATCCTTCTGTGATTATGTTGTGGAAGAAGTCATTCATGAACCTTTGGAATGTTGCAGGTGAGTTTGAAAGGCCAAAGAACATTACAGTGGGTTCATAGAATCCTTTATGGGTTATAAAGGCAGCCTTCCATTGATGACCATCTTTGATGCATACATTATTGTATTCCCAGCATACATCAAACTTGGTGAAGATTTTGGCATCTTTTAGTTTATCTATCAGGTCAGAGATTAATGGGAGAGGGTAAGCATCACAAATGGTATGTTTGTTGACATAACAGTAGTCTTGGCAGGGTCGGAGTTTTCCATCCTTTTTTTTGACAAAGAAGAAGGATAATGCCTATGGGAAGTTAGAAGGGTGAATTTTGCCACATTTCAGATTTTCTTCTAAGAAGTCTTCAGTGGCTTTTCTTTCTTCAGGTAATAAAGGGTAAATCTTGCCAATTTTGGGTGTGAAGGTTTCTTGAAGATTAATTTTGTGGTTGTAAGGATGACTAGGAGGTACATGGTCAGTTGCCTCTTTTGAGAATACTTCAGTGAAGTCTTGATATTCTGGGGGTAGTGTGACCTTTGGTTTCTCCTTGAAAGCCTCTATAGCTAGGTTGGTGGCATTGGTGGCTTTTATGGCCAAGGGGAAGAGGAATCAGGAATGAATCTTTTGGACATGGTTTATTTTCTTTAGATAGTGTAGTAGTGCTTGTGTGACCATTCATTCCATGGCTTCTTCCATGGAGTCATAGTCTAAATACTTAAGAAGGTGTTCCTTTTCTTCTTCAGTGAAGTTTATGTGGTGATGTGGTTGTGATTCTTTCTTTAGAGGGTTGTTAACCCTACTTTTTGCTGTTCAGAGTCTTTCAGACTTGTCTGTGATTCAGTTAATCTTAACCATCTTCTTTGTCCAATTAATTGCAGGATTTGCTTTTTCAAACCAAGGCATTTCTAGAATGACATTACTTGTTCCACAGTGCATGACAATGAACTCTTGCTCATGCACAGTGTTGTGGATCTTGACAAATTGGCATGCCTTATACTTGGCTTGGGCTTTGGTATTGGAGGTCCTATCTACATTGCAGATCTGCAGAGGTGTAGTAAGTTTTTGTAGAGGTATCTGATTGCATAGAGCAAAGTGTCAGTTCATGCAGTTGACCTGGGCTCTGCTATCTAGTAGAGCTGTGGTGTTGATGTTTTTATCACTGCTTTTGACTTGTATCTGAACAGGGAGTGTAATCACATCTTTGTCTAGAGATAATAATATATTTGCAGCAAATATGAAAGAGGAGACTTGCATTGACCAAGCTCCTCATGTTAAAAACCCACTTGTTTCACTACTTTTTCCACAATGACTTTGTCTTCATCATTCTTGATTTCCTCCAACTTTGGGAGTTCTTCTTCAGTTTCTACTTTTTGGATGTTCTTTTTCAGTTTCTCTTCAGTGTGTTCAGGGCATTTGGAGGCCAAGTGGCCAGGTTGTCTGCATTTAAAGCAGAGTCCTTTCTTTCAACATTTCTCTTGTTCTTCCTTAGTCAACTTTATTTATACAGCATTAATATCCATGGCACTTGGGTTTTTTTCTCTTTTTTGAGGAAGGGTTTTAAAGCTTTGTGTGTGTGGGATATAGTTAGCACAGGCGATTTTATTTGCTTGGCTGTTTTGTTCTGCAAAGGATATGGTCTTGGTATACCACTCCTTAATAAAGTCAGGGATGGGGGACATTCCTATGATTCTTCTCATAATGGGAACTAAGATTCCTGCTGTTATGACATTACATCACCACTTGTACTCTGTGTTAGTAAGTGTGTGCATGATTACTCCCTGCATACTTTGTGTTAGCACATGGGCACAACTATTCTATTTCTTTATAACTTCCCTGGTTATGTGACTATCTTATTTCTTCTTCACCTCATCACTCCATCACATGTTCCACATCTTAACCCCTCTCTCTTTCTCTCACAAATCTCATGACCCCCAACTGATCATCTAGATTCTCTCCCATATCCTCAAGGCTTTCATGCCTTTCTTATCTCTGCCCTTACCTTTTAATTGGTATGATCTCTTATCAAGATATCAATCTCAATCATGACTCTGCAGGATCTTGATGATTTTTACCACAATCACCACTTCTGATCTTTCACATCTTGTGATTGATCTTCCATTTTACAGTACACACTGTATTCATCTTAGCTCTTCCATTTCTCTCTAGATAAATATCTAACCTTTACCTTATGGACTCTTACTCTTTATCTTATCTATCAATAGCATTAATTATGCTATACCCTAGACTCAAGTCACAGCATGGTCTGTGCACTCTTATGTAACATATATAAGAGGTTGTGCAAGGGCTGATGTCCCCTCAGCCAAATCCACTTGTTTACCTCTTCTACCTGTTATGACATTGTACATTTTCTTTGCACTTTTCTTTCTTTTCATCTTATCTTTTCATCTTATCTTATCTCTTTATCTTTTATCTTATCTTCATCACATGACTAGGTTAGGTCACAGGTTACATGACTGAGCACATGATCAGGCTTAGACCAATGATGTCATGTCTGCAGGCTGCCTCATGGGCATAGCCTTATTCAATTCCATTTATTAAAAAAGCCTTCTTTTCATTTCCATTGCTTCTTTACTTCTTTTCCATTCTGATGCCTTATGCATGCAGTAAGGTATTCATTTCCACTTCTTCTTTCTATTTTTGTTATCTTCTTATCTATGATGTCATCTGGTTCATGTGCATTCCTCTGTAGTATAAATACAGGGTGTATTCAATTAATCCCCCTCAGTCTAATCCACTTGGTTATTTGCCTCCTAAAGGTTAAGGCCTAAAGAATATTACTTCTCACTCTTCACCATATCCCATCTACTATCTTTATGTCTGTGTGGTTTTGTGGCAAGACCCTGCACAGTGTCTGTGAATCTGCAAGTAGCTGCAATTGTTCTGCAAGAAGTATAGTATTTCTCTAGGTGGTTCAACACTACCCTGCCTGCAAAGGTGGCCTAGTGATATTAAGCTAAGACTATTATGGGACAGAAAACTATACTAATGATATTCTACCCTTGAGTGGTCTTGCTATGTTGATTCAATGAAACAATGGTGAAAGAGTAATGGAGAGGGTAACCCTTAGGTCTCACTTTGTTGTGGAACCAGTAAGTTATGCTACTCTGCCAAACAACCCAACCAACCCAGTGGATGACCAGAGATCTTGGTACAGGGCTTAACCATAGATGTCAAAAGAAAGAATGATGACTAGGACAGTCTTGGGGTCTGTGGATAAAGGAAAGGGCTGCATGTCGGGGGATCTTCTATATCTAGAACTTCAGGACTACTCTTGCAAGTCCTTGATAGCAATCGTACTCTTGCAATGATGCTCTGTCTTTCTTCTAATACCTAACCCCTAACAGAAAAGGCATAATCGTGTTTGGCTCTTGGGGTGAGGATTCTGAGCCTTGGGTGATCGTGTAGCTATTACCAGGTTGCAACCCTTTAAAACGAAGGCAGTGTCACCATATATACATGGGTTTGTACAAAAACCCCAACGTATGTTCCAACTAGGACGCTGTGTCCCTAGTGGCTTAAATATCTAAGGTCCTGTTCTGAATATGATAAGACCTATCAGCAGTGGTGGCTTCTCTAGGTCGCAGGTATAACATCAGTAGTCGATATGATGGAGACTACGTCACGTGATCTTTGATAGTTTCTGTGTTCTTGATACAACGAATGGTTTCTGTACTTGCATAGGTTCTGTGACTTGAACTAGCTAAGATACGAGTTGGCTCTCTGGCCTAACGTTGGCAGTTTGGTATCAAGAGGGACAAACGATGGAACGATAGAAGGGAGGAGTGAAGGTTAGCTTTATCTCCAGATGGCTCACTCCTGAGGCTCAGTTAAGAGGGCCAGGCGAATACCATTCTTTACTTGACCATTGTCACTAGGCCATCTTGGTAGGCAGGGTAGGACGCGAGGAAACAAGTGGATTAGGCTGGGGGAACAGCCTGTACTCATAACCCCTTATATATGTTACAGGAAAGTGCACAGACCAAGCTGTGACTGGGTCTAGGGTATAACGGTATTAATGCTAGTGGACAATAAGGTAAAGGGTGTAGTCCATGAGTAAAAGGTTAGGCATCTCATATATTAGAATGGAAGAAGCAGATATGAGATGCAGGGTTTAATCTAAGATGGAAGATTGATCACAAGATGTGAAAGATCAAGGAAGTGATCATGGCAAAGATCCCATCAAGGGTCCTGCAAGGTTCGTGAGAATGATCATACCAATCAGAGGGAATGATGAAGATGAAGAAGGCAAGGTGATTAGAATGGAAGAGTGATTCGTGATTCATGAAAGGTAAAGGGTGAGATGTGAGATGTGATAATGTGACAAGGTGAAGGTGTGAAGATGTGAAGGGGGTGAGAGAGGTTATGTGATCAGGGAATGGTCATTAGAAAGTACTTGTGCAATGCAAGCATGCAGTCATAGTACTAAGTATCATATACAATTCATAACACCATACCACTACCTGCTTGCCACCACCATCACCATCCACCTTATCCCATGATTCCTCCAATTCTCCATCCATTCATAGCTTCCCAATATGCCACATCAACCATCAGCAAGGACATCCATGACTCTGTTCCTGCATTCCCACTATTTATAATCCCTCTCTGTCATGCTTTATTGATACCCCCATAGTATGCAATGACATCATTGATTTCAGAGATGACATCTATAATGATGTTGCCTATGGTAACATGACTGGGTCACCAGTACATGAGTCTGCAAGCTACAGTTGGGCATAGATTCACCTTATGTGGTCATTCATATCCTACAAAGAGGGTACTGTTACATTTTTCCTTCATTTTCTTCTTGCTCTATGCTACTCAGATGTACACTATTAGACACTATGCAGGTAGATGCTACCTTGTCTATCTGAAACCACTATGTATTCTTTTTTGGTTCTTCTCTCTTATAGTGCTGATGTACCCTTACCCATGTTCATTATAGTTAGTGTTTCACCTTCTGCTCTTCCACTTCACACACTGCATGACCCCTTATGTCAGCACTCTTTTCAGTTGTCTTCACTCAGTATTAGCCATTGGTTACCTTATCCTGGGGTTCTTCCCACACTGGCCCTAGAGCATGGTCCATGCATCAATCTAGTCCCATATATACCCATAGCCTCTACCAGTAGTACTCAGCTTTCATCTCCCTTGTACTGCATTGTATACTGTACCCCAAGCAATATTAGTTGCTTACTTCTTCATCTCATCATATCTTTGCCTCCAAGTGTTTTTAGTGCAAACTAAGATGACTTGCTCTTTGTTACAAAAAGACCCACACACTATGAGCCTCTCTCTTTACACCTATGTTCCAAGCAGCTTATGTCTTAGTTCTCTCAAGGGCTATGTACTGTCTTGCCCAAGTTAGTGCATAATAGTCTATAATGTCTTAACTGAGTCCTGTCTTAACTAAGTAATAAGTTGGCAAACACACAGTAATAAATAAGAAAGAGGAGGGTAGGGATTGGACTGCATCCAGGCAATGCCTCACTTTCAGGCAGTCCAAAGATCAGATGGGCAAATAGTTACCTTTCTACTTGCTGTTTCTTAAATATTACCGGATCACCAGTGAAGGCAGAGTAGGAGAGGTGAATAAGTGGATTTGGCTGGGAGGACACTAGCTCTTGCACAACCCCTTATATATGGTACAAAGAAGTGCATAGATCAAGCTGTGACTGAGGTCTAGGGTATAATGCTATTAATGCTACTGGTAGATAAGATAGAAGGTGTTATGAACTTTGTATAATACTTAAGCACTATGACTACATGCTTGCATTGCATGAGTGCTCATGACAACCCTTTCCCTGATCATGTGACCACTCTGTCCCTTCACATTAATCATGCCCCTAACCCTTCACATGTATCACATCTTCACCCTCTTCACACTCTTTATGAATCACCCTGATCATCTTCCATTCCTGATCACCTGCTCTTTCTCATCTCTGCTCTTTCCCTTCAATCAGTACAATCATTAATTGAGATTGCATCTTGATCACAAATCCTGCAAGATCCTAGATGGATCTCTGCCATGATCTCTATCCTGATCTTTCACATCTTGTGATCAATTTTCCCTTTACATTAGTCCCTGCAGTCTCATCTCCACTTTTTCCATTCTATTAAATGAGCTGTCTAACCTTTGCATCATGGACATTACCCTTTACCCTATAGCCAATAGCATTAATCACATATACCCTAGACCCTAGTGTATAGCATGGTCTGTGCACTATCCTGTAATATATATAAGGGGTTATAAGTACAGGCTGTTCCTCCAGCCTAATCCACTTGTTAACCTCCTCTTCTACCCTGCCCTAATAAGGTGGCCTAGTGATGAGTTCAAGTAAAGGACAGCTATTTGCCTACCAGTCTTTCATTGAATTCCTAGGAGTTGTTATGAACTTTGCATTGGACTTGTATGATTTTCTTTTCTTTCTTTTATCTTATCTTATCTTCCAGCATCACATGACTTGGTCATGTGACTTGTCACCTGATTGATCACATGATCAGTCTAGACCAATGATGTCATGATAATGTCATGCCTGCAGAAAACCTCATGTTGAGGTCCAGACCTTTTCAAAAGCTTCTATCATTCATTTTCATCTTGTGAAAAGCTTCTGTTCATTTCTGTCTCTTCTTTTTAATCTCTGTTGCTTCTCTTCCATTTGATGGCCATGAGGTGTGCTTCCTTTTCACACCTTATCTATGACATCATCTGGTCTGTGCATAGTATTTTGTAGTATATAAAAGGACTATCTTTTGCTGTCATTCCTCAGCCTAATCCATTTGGGTAATCATCCTCTCATAGGAAGTGAGACCTAGAGATTACCCTCTCTTATATCTTTTCCATTGAACCATTGTCTCAATGTTTAAGACCACTTAAGGGATTATCTTTACAAGTATAGTTCTTCATCCATAACACTTGGATTAGGCTTGTTTACCTTGCCTGATCTTTCAATAGTGGACCATCATCACACTTCCTTTTTATTTTTTCAGAACCAAGATCTTTGTGAACATATTCCAACCCCTCATCCACCATCACCCTTTTGGACCTATAGAGATCCAGCATTTGGAACCAACCCCAATGACCATCCAGCACAACAGACAGGCTAGGAACTCCTTGATAGGTACCCAGACCTTTTAAATCACCATCTACTGTCTCCACTGCTGCTTCAATACCCTCATTGGGCCACCTTGGAGATTGAGGATTATTTAGGCAATGAGAAAGATATCTCTCCAGCCAACAAGGCACAAATCCAATGCTTACATCTTGAGGAACCTGAAAACCACAATAAGTGGATTAGGTGGTGGGCACAGGGCACAAGGTTCAGGCAAGCAGCCTTTACATTTTTTATGGAATGTAAACAAGCCTGTCTCACTGATACTGTAATTGATCTCAAGATATAATTATCTGCAGTCAAGGCCTTGAAAGAGAAAAAGGATAGACTCAGACATAGGATTGAGATGTTGAAAGCAAAAAAGTGGTACCCCTCATGTAAATCATATCAACTATGCAACCATAATGTACCTAGAATTGAGTAAGCCTTGCAAGATAGGCCTAGGAGATTCCTAAACAAAATACAATATGTCTTCCTTTTCTCATTTTCATGACTTTAAGGGTTACACTTTAGAAAAATCTGACTCTCCTACTCCACCTGCCCAAAAACTAGACTAATCCATCTACCAAGACCCCATACCTCCTCCAACAATGTTGGCAGAACAACAACTCATTGACATCCCCACCCAACTAATGGCCATTATGGCCCAAATGAACTCTACCAACACACAGAAGGACATTATAAAAAAAATAGCAGACCCAGGTAACTGGGATGGAAAAAGGGATTCATATAAGCTATGGATGACCAAGATTGATCTATGGCAAAGCATGCAGCAATGGAGTATAGATAAACTTCACATTGTGGCCATTCTATCCTGCCTGAAAGGAACTAAAGCCTAATTATTTGCACAGCTAAAACTAGAGGAGTATGAGGAACAAGAAAAGAAACTGTGTCAGGACAAGGAAGGAAATGTGCTTGTAGGATTCCCACAAGGAGATCTAGCATGGCCAATGATGAAGGGACTGAAGAAAAAGTTCAGTCATTATTTTCAGATTGATTCTTTGGCCTATAAACAATTGTCAAAGCTAGAACAATTGTTGCAGGATGGATGAAATACCTTTAAATGGTTAAGTTGGTTTGAACTTTTAGCAAAGGAAGCTGAAATATCCAATGACCATGCCCTCACACTCTTAAAGTATCTAGTCAACAGACCTATTTATCATCAGGTCAACTTACAAGACTCTGATGCATCTTATGATGACTTTAAAGATCTGGTGAAGAAAGTAGGTCTTGCATTTGAAAAGGAAAAAGAAGAACATGGCAGCTTTTTCATGTTCTGTCCTCTGCAAATTGCATTAAGACCCCTGTTCACTTCTGGAGTTAGACCCCCCTTTACACCTCAACTTTACAACCCAGCTGCATGTCCCCCTGCAGCTAATCTGAAATTTACTGCTGTAGAAATGCAGCCTGGTAGAGGAGCATCCATGGACATTAGGGCTCAGCAAACATATCCTATCACAAATAGAGACCCACAAAGGTTCCTGTCAAAAAACTCTACAAATCCCAATGTACAATGTTACAATTGTAACAGATTAGGGCATATTGCAAGGGACTGCAAATTGCCATGTTGTTTCCCTGTATGTCAGCAAGGAATGTACAACCAATGGGGAGAATATGTACCTCCACAAGACTATGTACAAAACTACATGGTGGGGATAGAGTTTTCACAACAACTGGATGCAAATGGTTGGCATGCAGCACAATTATATGATATGTGAGACTCCGCTGCAGTAGCAGCACAGGCAGTATCATCTCCTCAAATTATGGCATTGAGAGCACAGTACATAACTAAAGAAGCAGAAGCATATTGGCAAGATCATATCATGGCTGAAAATAAAGCCAAACAAGCCAAGAATGTGTCTTTAAATTAAATTTGACCAGGGTTAATAGGGGTAACTTTGATTGAAGGACAATTGTTTTATCAAGGTCAGTTACAACTAATGTATGCTCTGACTTTGATAGTTCAGAGTTAGACTCAGCAATAAAATGTGCTTTTGGAATTTCTGTGAAGGCATCTCCTTTGAGCATGGCACCAGAAACAAAAAATAGTGTGCTTAATTTCTTTATAAGATTAGTATGAATTGCTTCATTAACATATAAACCCCCTACAGATAACAGTAAAACCCTTGCTCATCATGGAGAGTTTAACATTTCATGCAATATCAACTTCATGTATCAAGGTCAAGATTGCTTAGTGGCTTTAAAAGTGCTACTTGATTCTGGTACATGTAATATTTTTATTGACTCCAGAGTAGTTGACTAATATCAATTGGAAAAGAAACCTTTAGTAAGACCACTAGAAGTGATCAATGCTGATGGTTCAATCAATACACAAGGAACTCTAAGACATTATGTCACTATTGCCATAACCCTACAAGAGCATATGGAAATGTTAGATGCATTAATATCCACTCTAGGAACATATCAAATAATTGTAGAATATGATTGGCTTTTGAGGCATAACCCTGACATTGACTGGGTTAATAAAACCATTTCATTTCCTTGTTGTACCCCTCATGGTCAACAATACCAACTTCTTACCACCTCTATTTGTACTATTTCCAAAGAAGAAGAAGAAGAATTGAAAAAGGCCATACCAGCAGCCTATCATGACTTTCTTGATGTCTTCTCCAAATTCGAATCCACACATATGCTGGAAAGAAAACCATGGGATCATGGTATAGATCTCAAACTGGACTTTGTTCTGAAGAAAGGTCATGTTATTCCCCTCTTTGAAGTTAAGCAAGAAGAAGTTTGTACATTTCTAGAGAAAGAACTAAAGAAGGGATATATATGACCTTTTAAATCCCCCCAAACTGCACCTGTCTTCTTCATATCAAAGAAAGATGGAAAAAAATGAATGGTCATGGATTATCATTACCTTAATGAAGATACCATCAAAAATGCATATCTGTTACCACTCATTTCTACCCTTATTGATTGGCTAAAAGGCACCAACATGTTCACTACCCTCGACTTACATTGGGGATACAATAATGTTCAAATCAAAGAAGGGGATGAATGAAAGGGTGTGTTTATAACTCTAGAAGGATCCTATGAACCCCTAGTCATGTACTTTGGAATGACCAACTCTCCCACCACCTTTCAACAGATGATGAACAACATATACTATAATATATGGGTTTGTGTCTGTTGCAGAACTGAAGAGTTCCATCTACCAAACCACAAATCTAACCAATCCAGCAGATAACCAGGGAATGATACGATGAATCCTATGAGATATGAGGTTCAGATATGAGGAGTGCTGAACAGCAGGGAAAGGGGAATGGGATGAAGAGAGGACTGAGTCAGACTATCTTTATATAGGAATGCCAGGACTACTCTTGCAAGTCCTTGATAACTATGATACTCTTGCAACCAGGTTCTGTCTTCCTTCTAATACTAATACCCTATGGTACTAGCATAATCATGTTTGGCTCTTGGGGCAAGGATTCCAAGCCTTGGGTAATTGCATGGCTATTCTCCAGGTTGCCATCCTTGAAAGCAAGAGTGGTGCCACCATAGATATGTGGGTATGTACTATAACCCCAATGTATGTTCCAATGAGAGACACAATGCTACTCATGGCTTAAATATCCGTTCTGTCTGTGGTTCATAATATGATAAGGGTTAGTAGCAATGGTGGCTTCTATAACCTGCAGGTATAACATCTGAAACATTATGATGATGGTTCCGATCACGTGATATTTGATAGTTTCTGGTTTGTTATATCTTCCAAGGAATGTCTTCCATTCTTCTTGGTACTAGGTTCTGTACATTGACAGGGAATGAGCTTGCTCGTAGGCCAATATGTTGGCAGTTCAGTGGTACAAGGATCTGGTATAATGGTACAATGGGAGGGGAAGAATAAAGGTTAGCTTTATCTCCAGATGTCTCACTCCTAGGGCTCAATAAAGAGGGCTAGGTGAATAACATCCTTTACTTG
>JBBPJS010000792.1:0-13836 GCA_038088835.1 Singerocomus rubriflavus | reverse complement strand
CTTATCTTATCTTATCTTTCAGCATCACATGACTAGGTCACATGACTTGTCACCTGACTGATCACATGATCAGTCTAGACCTATGATGTCATTCATGATGTCATGCCTGCAGGCAACCTCATGGTAAGGTCCAGGCTCTTATTTTTCATTTCTGTCTCATAAGAGACTTCTTTTCATTTCCATTCACTTCTCTTCCATTCTTTTAATATCCATCTCTTCTCTTTCATTTGATGGACATGAGGTGTGCTTCCTTTTTACACCTTATCTATGACATCATTTGATCTGTGCACATTTTCTGTATGTATATAAAGGGACTGTCTTTGGCTGTTATTCCTCAGCCTAATCCATTTGAATACTTGTCCTCTCATAGGAAGTGAGTTCTGAGGGTTACTCTCCTACTATCACTTCTATCATTGTACCATCAAATCATCATTCAAGGATCCAAGACCACTCAAGGAATCGATCTAGTATCAGTATAGTCTCCAGTTCATATCAGGAACCCTAGAGAGGTTGACTGGTTCAGAGGTGACAGAGGCAGAGCAGAGGTTGCTGTTAGGCAGGTGGAGCATTATAGCAAACTGCACCAAGCCTTGAAGGCAACATGTGAGTGCAAAAGCAGGCATGCTAATAAGCACAATGTGTGGGGCCTTGCATTTAGAGAAATGTGGTGTATCAAAGGGGATGGAGTCAGCCAGAGGAGAGGTGTCTGAAGGCTGCAGAGTTGAGCTCAGAGGTGCTAGCATGGGTGGTTCTGATGCTTGAAATGAAATATTGCTTGAAACCCAGTCAATCAACAGATTGAAGCAGGTCAGCCAGTTGTGTCCTAGAACAATCAAACATGAGTCATTCAGTGGAGTGACATAGAACATCATTGGAGTAATATCACCAGAGGGAGAGCAGATGGAGAGGTCAAGGGCTTGAGTTATTGTGGAGTTGAATGTTCCATCAAACAAACAGAGAGATAGTGGAGGAACTGAGTAGGTGGAAAGTTCATTTTTATTGACAAATGTTGTATCTATACAACAGTCAGAGGATCTGGAGTCTATCAACATGGGAAAAGGAGAGATGTTGTATGATACAAGAGAGATGGAAGGCATGAGTGATCATGGGTCTGAGAGAGTGGATGTGTTGAGACAGATCTCCTTTGGTGCATAGGTGGGTTCAATGCAACCTCCATTTTGTGCAGAGTTACAGAGGTTGTGGACTATTTTTTTGCCTCAGAGAAGGCCTCTGGTTTCATTTCTGGAGTCTTGACTGCATGGCCCTTGGCTGCACAAGATGTTGACTTTGTGCATTCCTTGGCCTGATGTTCTGCTTGGCCACAGAACATGCACAGGTTGTTGTTGAAGTGGCATTTACACTTGGCTGTTGTGAGCTTACCATCCTTTCCTAGCTTGGACAACAGGTCTGGCTTGGGAGGAGAGGAGGCTCCAGAGGTGGTGGAAGCCTTGGCAGACTTCCCTTTGGACTCCTTAGAGGAGCCAGAGGTGGAGGCAGAGTTGAAGGAGGACTTATCAGATGCCTTGAAGAGGTTGCTAGTGGATTTTGCCTGACAGCTAATCTTCAACTTGCACTCCCAGTAACAGGTGTCAATGGAGTGGGCAAGTTGGCAGAGTTTGGAGAGTGTGGGGGGTTTGCCAACCTGGAAGATTTCATTCTTAATGCAGTCTGAAAGACCATGGTAGAAGTGGTGCTGGAGGGCACCTTCATCATAATCCCAGACTTGGAAGGTGATCCTGTTAAACTCAACAATGTACTTGTTGATCCTTTGACCATCCTTCATTGTCAGGTGGTTGAGTTGATGCTTTGCATCTTTGATAGGGTCATGTGGTCTGAAGTTCATCTGCAGCTTCAGAACAAACTCTCAATAGTTGTTCATCCACAAGGGACAAAGCATAGGGTCTTCCATCTGAAGTAGGTCTGGTTTGAACCATTCCAATGCCATACCCTTCAGATACAACTGGGCAAATGTGACCTTAGCATAGTCAGAGGCAAAAGCCTTGGGGCAATCTTGGAAGTTGAGCTCGCATTGGACTAAGAAAACTTGGAGTTTGCAGGGGTCCATCTCATTAAACTGGTCTGATTCTTGAACTTTGGTCCTTTGTGAGGACTCAGGTTTCTTGCATGAGGAATGGGCAAGGGCCTGAATAGCACTACCTAGGCTGGCTAATGCATCTCATGGGACATGTTCCTCATTGTTGGAGGAGTTGGGGTTGAGGTCTTCCTATGGGAAGTTGGAGCCATTGGAGGAGTCTCCTCCAGGCTCATTTGGACCCCCAGGATTGCCTCAGTTGCTAGAGATATGGAATAATGGGTCTGCAGGGGGTTCTTCATTGTCTTCCAGCTCCTGTATGCATGCTTGAGAAGTCAAAGTCTGCGGAGGTGCATGTATGGAGGCAGACAGAGTGTTTTGATGAGTGGAGAAGCTGTGAAACTGTTCTATAAATTTGGGGCCTCAGCAATTGCTGCTGAAGGCATGAAAAGGATTGAATTGAGAAGAAGGTGGTGGATTGGCAATCACTCTAGTATGTGATCTAGTAACTTAAGAAGCATTGGTTGTTATGAATTTAGATCCAGTACAAGAGGGAGTTTGAATATACTGTTAAACTCATGTTGAATGCTGCTCCAAAGGGAACTCTGAAGGTTTGGAGTTGAGGGGTTCAAACAAAACTTGACTTCACCTTATGTGGTGCACCCTTGCACAGGATCCAGTTGTCCTGAATTTATGGAGGGTCAGAGATCAGAGGTTAGAGGGGGTAATAGGAGAAGTTGGTCAATGACTTAGAGAACAAGTGGGGAGAGCATCAGGTTATGTTGATATTCAAACTGAAGTGTACAAGTTGTAACTATGGAGTTTATATATGGAGGGACTTGGATGACTAAGTCTGGAGTTGGGTTACAGTATGTACTGGAGGGGTTGAAGGTAAGACTATGCTGGAGCATAGCCTTGGAGCTGTGCTCTTAAGTGAGCACTGGTATTGGAGTTCTAACTAAGTGAAGAAAGAAACATAAGGTAGGAGTAATGTATAAGAACATAAGGGAAACAGAGTCAGAGGAAATTAGTAGGTACAAGTCCAAACAGAGTAGATACAGAAGGACAGAGGAGAAATGGACTGGGGGTGGTATGGAGGTACCAGAGTTGACTTGAAATGCAGGATATGACAAATTTGCCATGATACTTCACCCACTTGACAGTGACCTTTGCTCTACCTCTGTTGCCTCTGAATCAATCAATCTCTCTGGAATTCCCCCAGAGTATCATGATTTCACCAATGTATTCAGTAAAAGCAAAGCATCCCAGCTTGCTCCATATTGCAATTTTAATCTAAAGATCGATCTGGAAGAAGGAGCATCTTCTTCAATAGGTACTACCTATTCCCTCTCCCCATCCAAGCTTAAGTCCCTCTGGATGTTCCTTGATGAACACCTCACCAACAGCTTCATCTGCCCATCCTCCTCCACCCATGCCACTCTTGTCCTTTTCGTTCACAAGAAGGACAGCTCCCTCCACCTTTGTGTAGATTTCTGCAGACTCAACAAGATCACAAAGAAGAACTGCTACCCACTCCTCTAATGTGGAGGAGACAAACACTTCTTTTAATCATGCTTTTGACACTGCTTTACAATGCAGAGTTCTCTCAGTAGACTTACCAATGTATGCCCACAGAATGTGGGATGGCTGTTATGATGTCAACTATCCCCTATAAGTCCAAGCCTTCATCCAAGATGCCTGTTTATCTGTACTCATAGAAGCCCATCTTGATATGGAATCCCTGCTCCAATCTCTCTATACAGCATCCCTCTCTCTCCAACAATTACACATCAGTACCATGTATACCCATGACAACTCTAATGCCATGTGCATGTTTCTCATCTCTGTTATGAGCTTAGTAGCCATCTTTCTAGAAAACTCCTTACTCAAGATGGCATATCAAATGGAATTCAGGGAATTTCTTGACAGACTAGATGAATACCTTCATAATCTAGCCACCACCAGAGTAGAACCCCCTATCAACAACACCACTCTGTCAGCCTCTTCTGCACTGCTCACCTTTGATGAGATGATGATTGTCAAATGCCTGGAAATCTACTGGACTGGTGCCCAAAAATATGTCATCCTCCCTCCATTGCACCCCCAATACAACAAGGCATGTTTCCAGTGCCATCACCTTGGGCATATATGGGTGAACTGCCCCATATACCAATGCCCTTTTTGTATGTTATTGTGACTGGGTCACTTTTAGGAACACTGTACTTTTTGTAGAGCCACCATCTTACCAGTTGACCAAACTACTATGTGGTCACTGCTGCCCTCTCTGTCTACATCCTCACATGATTTGTTCAACCCACCATCCTTGCAACACTCTATTACACATTGCCTTGGGCAAGACAGCATGTAGCCCTTGAAGTTGAAGCCTGCATAGGGTCAAGGGTTTACAAGAGGTAAGATGGCTAATATGTAGTGGTCTTAATATGAGAAAGAGCAAGCTGTTCAATTGGAGATAGAACACTTGTGGGATGATGGAGCATCTTAAGCAACTAATATTGCTTAGATGTACAATGTATGATGCAGATGTACAAGGGAGGTGAAAGCTAAGGTATGGTATCATACTGGCTAAGTACTTATAGTTGTGCTGGTCATGCATGGATCATGAGTTAGGGCTGGTGTGGAAGTGCCCAAGGATATGGTACCTTATAGCATAAAGGACATTGTGGAAACAATAAAGAGGGATGCTAATGAAGCATGGATCATGCTGTGTGTGGAAAGGAAGAGCAGAAAGTGAAGCACAGTCTATGATATAAGTGGAAAAGGATGAGTCAGCATTCAAAGTCTGAAGTTTGAAGGAAATTGATGCATGAGCTATAATGCACTATATAATCTGGTGATGTAGTACACAGATAGTAAGGAAAAATATAACACACTCCCCTATACAGTGGACCAATAGACATCAAGATCATTCTTGCCCCCACTTAATGACATCACATTACACTCCACCTTTTTGCTTTATGGCCTTTCCCACCATCAGGAATGACATTATGGATTATGGAGATGATATCTATGATAATATGGCTTATGGCAATATGATAGGCTCCTCAGTCTATGAGTTGGCAAGCTACAACTGGGCATAGAAAGACTTCATAAGGTCACTCATATTCTACAAAGGGGGTACTGTTACATTCTCTTTTCTTGTTATATACAACTTACTATGCAAATGCCCAACCTTAACATATGGCATCCTCTTATTACTCTCATATCTCTTTTGGACTTCAGATGCTGACTTATCCTTTCCCACTTACATCATCATCTGTGCTTTGTCTTCTGCTCTTTGATTCCATGCATAGCTTGACTCATCATTTGTCAGCATCCCCTTCTTCTATTTGCCCAGTTTACACTATAGGTTACCACACCTTTGGGGTATTCTCACACCAGCCCTAAAGCATGATCCATGCACTTACCCAATGGACATAAATATGTTGTGTAGTACTACAATACAATAGCTTTTGTCTCCCTTGTATCTGTTATGAACTCAATACAACACTTGTCACCTCTATGTGGTTAGGCACTAGTGTTACAATTAACAACCTCTCATGATCACATGACCTTTGGGTCACATGACTTTCCCTGATCATGTGACCACTCCATCTCTTCACAGCTTCATGCCTTTACCCTGTCACATTATCACATCTTTACTCTCTTCACATTCTTCACAAATGTCATGACATCACACTGATCATTTATAGATTTGCCACATCTCATGTTGAGTGACCAGAGAAACACTATACAACCCTGCCTATCTTCCATCACCATAACCTATTGGGCAATCTGGCATTATCAACAGAATCCTAGAGAACATCCAGAAGAGAGAGTGCTGAATAGCAGAAAGGGATTTGGGAATAAGGAGAGGATGATTTTCATACTCCTTGATGAACTATTGCATCACCAGTACTGCACAGACTATTGCACCATGCACGCTTCCTTCTAATACTGCATTCTACAAGTGCAGCATAATTATAGTTGACTCTTGAGGCAAGGAGTCTGAGTCTTGGGTAATTGCATGGCTATCTTCAGATTGCCAACCTTGAAAGCTGGTTAGGGGTGCCACCCCATCTCAGGGTCTCCACACAGTATACCCAACAAGATCTTCTACAAGTCTGTAGACAAGTAGGAACACTAATAGATAGCATGTTAATATGATAAGGGACAACAGCAGCATATACCTTTATGACCTGCAGGTATAACATCATCTTGACAGTTGCGATAATGTCTTGAGTCACATGAGGTTTTCCACAAAGATAAGATCTTTACAAAGATAGTCTTCCAGGTTATCTTGACTGGGTTCCATCTTGATCGAGTTCTAAGTTAGCATGACCACACAGTTATAAATAAAAGAGAGTAGAGTGGAGGATGAAACCACATCCAGGCAATGCCTCACTCCCAGGCAGTCTGAAGACTGGGTGGGCAAATAGCTACCTCTTTACTTGTTATAGCTCAAACATCACTAGGTCACCTTTGCAGGCAGAGTAGAAGAGGTGAACAAGTGGATTTGGCTGGGAAGACACCAGCCCTTGCACAACCCCTTATATATGGTACAGGAAGGTGCATAGACCAAGCTGTGACTTGTGGTCTAGGGTATACAACATTAATGCTACTGGATGATAAGCTACAAGGTAAGAGTTTATGAGGAAAAGGTTAGGCAGGCTTCTGAGAAGATCAGAAATAAGAAAACCTGCAAAACTTAATATAAAGGGAAGATCATCACAAGATGTGATGATCAGAGGAAGGATTGTGCCAGAGATCCCATCAAGGGTTCTGCAGGGTCATGATTGAGATGTCATCTTGATAAGAGATTGTACTGATTGGATGGTAAAGCAGAGATGAGAAAGGCATGATAGCCTTGAGAATATGGGCAAATCTATAGATGATTGGTGAGGGGTCATGATGGTTGTGAAAGTAAAGGAAGAGGGGTTGAGATTGTGGAACACATGATGGGAGAGTGACAATGTGAAGAAGGAAAGGAGTGATCACATGACCAGGAAAAGTCATAAGGAATAGTATAGTCATGCCCATGCACTAACACAAAGTATGCAGGGAGTATTCATGCACACTTGATGACACAGAGTACAAGTGTGGTTGTGATGTTATAACACCTCATGAATAATGCATGCCTGCAATGCATCTTCCATTCCTTTCATCTCCACCTTTCTTGATCAGTATGACTTCTCATCTAGATCATCTCATCTAGATCATGACCCTGCAGAACCCTTGATAGGATCTCTACCACAATCCTTTCTTTGATCTTTCATATCTTGTGATTGATCTTCCATTATAAAGTATTTCCCTGCCTTCATCTCCACTTCTGATCTTCTCAGATGAATGCCTAACCTTTTCCTCATAGATTACACCCTTTACTATAGAACCAATAGCATTAATATCATATACCCTAGACCCAGGTCACAGCTTGGTCTGTGCACCTTCCTGTACTGTATATAAAGGGGTTGTGCAAGGGCTGTATCCCCCAGCCTAATCCACTTGTTTATCACCTCTTCTATCCTGCCAGCAATGGTGGCCTAGTAATGTTAAGACATATGCAAATAAAGGGGTCTAGCTATTTACTTGCCTGCTCTTAACTGAGTGCCCAAGGTTGAGGCACTACTCTGGAGATAAAGCCTATCCCCCTACTCTGCCCCCTCTCTTTATTTGCTCACTGTGTGGAACTGTGTGAAAGCCAACTCATGACTTGGTCAAGACAGATCCCAGTCAAGGCATTGTGGAAGACATTCATTGCAAGCATACTTTGAAGATAAGATAAAGATCACATGACTCAAGATGGTTATCACAATTGTCAAGACAATGTTATACCTATGGACAACATAGGCATATGCTGCCAGTTGCTCTTATATTATTAACAGTTATATTTATAGCTTACCCCTTGCTATTGAGCTTGGAAAGACCAGTGGTATAGTCTAGTTGACACCCTGGTAGGGTGGCATCCAGGAACAGCTTTCAAGGTTGACAACCTGGCTAATAGTCATGCAATTACCCAAGGCTCAGACTCCTTGCCCCAAGAGCCAACTACAATTATGCTATGATCATAGGAAATAGTATTAGGAGGATGTAGACCAGGTGTAATAGTCCTGTGTCACACTAGGGATGCAACAGTTCCCTAAGGAGTAGAAGATCACCCTCTTCCTTTATCTGATTCCCTCAAGCTGTCCAGCACTCTTTATTACTGAGCATCATGAGCACAATGGTTTAAGCCCCATATAGTGGATGCCAGATCACCTAATGGGTTATGGGAAGTATCTATGGCTGGTAGGCTATTGCTCACAGTATTGAACGACCAGAGAAACACTATACACTCTGCCTATCTTCCATTACCATAACATGTCGGGCGATCTGGCAGCACCAACTGAATCCTAAAGAATGTTGTGGAGAGAAGAATGCTGGACAGCAGAGAGAGAATCAGGAATAAGAGGAGGATGATCTTCATACTTTTTGGTGAACTCTTGCATCACCAGTACTGCACAAACTATTGCACCATGCATGCTTCCTTCTAATACCAGCATCTAAGAGACTGGCATAATCATAGACAACTCTTGGGGTGAGGAGTCTGGGTTTTGGGTAATTGTGTGGCTATCTCCAGGTTGCCAACCTTGAAAGCTGGTCAGAGGTGCCACCCCACCTCAGGGTGTCATACATAGTATCCCAACAAGGTCTTCTCCAAGTTTGCAGATGAGGAGGAACAACTATAAATACTATTCTGTTAATGTAATAAGGGCTAGCAGCAACATATGCTTCTATAGCCTGCAGATATAACATCCATAGGTTGTTGCAATAACACCTTGCATCACATAGGGTTTTTCACCAAGTAGTGCCTTCACAAAGAGAGGCTTGATCTTCCCAAAGAGTGTCTTCCAAGATGTCTTGACTGGGTTCCATCTTGACCAAGTCTTGAGCTAGTGTGACCACACAGTTATAAATAGAAAGAGGGGTAGAGGATGAGACTGCATCCAGGCAATGCCTCACTCCCAGGCAGTCTGAAGACTAGGTGGGCAAATAGCTACCTTGTTACTTGTTATAGCTTAAACATCACTAGGCCACCTTTGCAGGCAGAGTAGGAGAGATGAACAAGTGGATTTGGCTAGGGAGACACCAGCCCTTGCACAACCCCTTATATACATTACATGAAGGTGCACAGACCAAGCTGTGACTTACTATCTAGGGTATATGGTATTATTGCTATTGGCTTTAGAGTAAAGGGTATGAGTCCATGAGTAAAAGGTTAGGCAGCCTCATGCATCAGAATGGAAGAAGCAGGCATGAAGCTGCAGGGTTTAATGTAAGAGGGAAGATTGATCACAAGATGTGAAAGATCTGGAATAGTGATCATGGCAGAGATCATCAAGATCCTGCAGGGTCATAATCTAGATAACAATCTAGATGAGTGATCATACCGATTGAGTGGTAAGGGCAGATATGAAGGAGGTGAGGACACCTTGAGGATGTGGGAGAGAATCTAGATGATCAGTTAGGGGTCATGAGGATAGTGAGAGAAGAAAAAGGGGTTAAGATGTGGAGCACATGATGGGAAAGTGATAGTGTGAAGGAATGAGGTAGTCATATGACCAGGGATGTCATAAAATAATAGATAATCATACCCATGCACTAACACAGAGTACACAGGGTGTAGTCATACATAACCTTGCTAACACAAAGTACAAGATGTGGATGTGATGTCATAACACACAGTAGGGTTCATAATAGTATCTATGTACACTATATCTCTGGCTAGCAATACTAGATATTGCTCTTCCTCTTCAATCCAACATTTCTCTTGGCCTACAATATGCAACATGATTACTAAGGTGACATCAATTAGAGGACTACACTACATGTCTAGTTCTAACTTAGTTAAACACTTGCTGCTCTCATCTTAGTCACTCAAGGGCTATGAGTTGTCTTGCTTAAGGCAACCTGTAACAATATGGCCAAGGTATGAGGATGGTGACCTGGAGTGGTTATCAAGTCAGAATACTGCTCATCTATGCCATACTCTTTCTTGGGCAGATGGTTGCTAAATCCATCTGTGCCATGCCTGTTGGTTGAGTAGACAAGTGGTGAACAAAATAGCAGGAGTACAAGGCTGAGAGTGGTTAACTCCATTGAGAAGTTTCTGAGTTGGGGGGAGTGACTCCAGGACAAGGGATTAAGCAATTTATTCTAGGAAGGAAGGGCTGCTTTAGCCAGCATGAGGTCTCTTTGCCTTTTAAAGGGCATCAACTCATGTTTTAGGATTTCAGAGTAAGGGCAGATGTACGCCAAGAAGGTGTGTGTATGAATGCAATCAGTGAATCTTGCATCACTTGAGGTCTTCCCTAATGAGGGTGGTTACTAGTGTTGTCAGCCTGAAGGTGGTTTGCAAGGGTGCCTCTTTTGGAGGTTGGTCCACAAGGGGTCTTTTGTTGCTACACACAGAGGTAGCTGGCTGAGGTCAAAGAATGTGCAGAGTGTGCCAGGTTGGATAGTGGGGAAATGTGTGGAGGAGTTGAGGAAACATAAAGGGAGATCCTGTAGAGTGAATATTTCTACCAGGATGTCAAGGGGGTTTTGCACAAGGTAGATGCACTATTGAGTGACCAAAGAAACACTATACAACCCTGCCTATCTTCCATCACCATAACCTGTCAGGCAATCTGGCATTACCAACTGAATCCTTGAGAATGTCTGTAAGAGAGAATGCTGAACAGTAAAGAGAGAATCAGAGATGAGAAGAGAATGATTTTCATACTCCTTGGTGAACTCTTGCATCACCAGTACTGCCAGGACTATTGCACCTAGCATGCTTCCTCCTGATACTAGCTTCTATGAGACTAGCATAATTGTAGATGACCCTTGGGGTGAGGAGTCTGGGTCTTGGGTAATTGCATTGCTATCTCCAGGTTGCAACCCTTAAAAGCTAGTCAGGGATGCCACCCCATCTCAGGGCTGTACACACAGTAACCCAATGAGATCTTCTCCAAGCCCACAGGCAAGGAGGAACACTATAAATACTATCCTTGTTAATATGATAAGGGCTAGCAGCAACATATGCTTCTATAGTCTGCAGGTATAACATCCACTAGACAGTCGCAATAATGTCTTGTATCATGTGGGCTTTTCCATCAAGTAATGCCTTCACAAAGAGAGGCAGATCTTCACAAAGAATGTGGGCTTCAAGTTGTCTTGACTGTGACTTGTCTTGACTGTGTCTTGAGCTTGCATGACCACACAGAGATAAATAGAGGAGGAGGAGGATAAGTGAGACTGTATCCAGGCAATGCCTCATTTCCAGGTAGTCCAAAGACCAGGTGGGTGAATAGCTACCTTGTTACTTGCTGTTCCTTAAATATCATCAGGCCACCAGTGAAGGCAAAGTGGGAGAGGTGAACAAGTGGATTTGGCTGGGGGAACACCAGCCCTTGCACAACCCCTTATATATGGTATAGGAGAATGCACAGACCAAGCTGTGACTTACTATCTAGGGTATATGCTATTAAGGCTATTGGCTACTAGGGTAAAGGGTAAAGTCCATGAGTAAAAGGTTAGGCAGTTCATCTATCAGAATGGAAGAAATGGAAATGAGACTGCAAGGTTTAATGTAAGGGGAAAGATTGATCACAAGATGTGAAAAATCAGGAAGGGTGATCATGGCAGAGATCATCAAGATTCTGTAGGGTCATGAGTGATCATACTGATTGAATGGTAAAGATGGAAATGAGAAAGGTGAGGACACCTTGAGAATGTGGAAGAATCTAGAGATGATCAGCAAGGGGTCATGAGAGTTGTGAGAGAAAGGAAGAGGGGTTAGAATGTGGAACATGTGATGATGCAATGGTGTAAAGAAGGAACAAGGTAGTCACATGACCAGGAAGACAATAGAATAGTTGTGCCCATGTGCTAACACAAAGTATGCAGAGAGAGTCATGCACACACTTGCTAACACAAAGTACAAGTGGTGTTGGTGATGTCATAACATGCACCATGTGAGTATCAGCACTGTGTGCACTAATTGGGTGTTGCAGATAAGCCAACTGGTCAGTGGGCCATTTCTGAATCATCCATTGCCATATAACAATGGCTGGTCAGCAAGAAGGGACCTGCAGCTCATGCCAAGCACTTTCTAGGGTGAGTATAAGTTAGTACTTGTGCCAAACCTTTGATTGTGCAAGCTTAGATTGTCAGGTGGACTTGCAGATTGTCTGAGGTCTTTAGGGGGCCAAGTGTTGCTGCTGATGCAGCCAGGAGGGTGGATTGCTACCTATAGTAGCTGGGGTTCAAGCATCAAGGGCATTAGTGGTGATATATGGCTCTGATTTGATTAGGGGTTTCTTGCAAATTATTGTTTCTGCAGCAAGATTGCAGGTTGGTAAGGCAGAGAATGCAGTCATGATTTCTTCAGGTGTCATAGTGTATGCACTTATGGCACAGAACTTGGGTTGTGGGGTGGTTCATGGTGTGCTTGTCATGCACAATATAGTGTCAGATCTTGAGTTTGTTGATTGTTGTCAACATGCAGTGGTCTCAGGTGTTGGGCATGCTTGTCATGCACAGTATGCTTATCAACAGTTTGTTGTGGCAATGTCTCTGCACACATTGCATAGGTTAGTTCTTCAAGATGAGGGTGGGGGTGTGTTGAGGGGTTGCCTGTTCAGGGCATGCAGTGGTTCTTGTGTTGCCAATCTTGTTTGGCAGTATAGAGTATATGCATTTGGGTGTAGTTCTTCATTAGGGGGTATGTGCACAATGTGTGATTTTCTTCAGTAAGTATCATGTTTCATGGGAACAGGGAGCTCAGGAATCATAGGCATATCTGGATGATGTTGATGGTCTCAGGACAGCAGTGTTCCAGCTGGAAGTTGCTGGTTCATGGTTGGACAGAAGTGCAACAGTTGAAATCATCAGTGGGTGTTAGAGGTGGTGAACATATTGGAACATGCATTAAGATGCATTGAATGGGATTTGAATGATGATAGGATGTGGGAGGAGAGAACTAACACAATGAGACATGTCTGATAAAGACTTGTAGGGGTCACCAGAAGAGACAGTGGTTGTAGGCACAGGTGTGCCATTGTTTGGGGTCATTGGTGTCATAGTAGCATGTGAAAGATGTTTGGCAGACTGCATGAATACCAGCCACATAGGTGAGCTTTGTTCTTTTGTTACAACTAGATCCTGGGCAGGGCTCTAGCTATGGAATTTTAAGTACCTTCTATTAGATACTGTGGACAGAGGATGAAGGAAGGCCTTTGTTGAGCAACCAGAGAAACACTA
The DNA here is from genome assembly GCA_038088835.1 of Singerocomus rubriflavus. Taxonomy (NCBI): domain Eukaryota; kingdom Fungi; phylum Basidiomycota; class Agaricomycetes; order Boletales; family Boletaceae; genus Singerocomus; species Singerocomus rubriflavus. The sequence goes on along the minus strand of JBBPJS010000792.1, from coordinate 524 downwards.
TAACCCTGCCTATATCTATCACCTATAACCTGTCAGGTGATCTGGCATCACCAAGAAAATCCTAGAGAAAGTTTGGAGGGAAGAATGCTGAACAGCAAGAGGAGGAATAGAAGTGAGGAAAGGGTAATCATCAGCACCTTGATGAACTATTGCATTGTTAGTATCACCAAGCACTCTTGTAGCTGATGTGCATTCTCCTAATACCACATCCTATGAGTGTGGCATAATCATGGTCAAGCCATGGGGCAAGGAGTCAGGCTCTTGGGTAATTGCATGGCTATATCCAGGTTGCCATCCTTGAAAGCTGGTCAGGGGTGCCACCCCATCTCAGAATGTACCACACAGCATCCAATGAAATCATCTCAGTGCCCACAGGCAAAGAGGAATAACTATAAATACCAACATGTTAATATGATAAGGAAGACTAGCAGCATATGCCTATATCATCCACAGGTATAACATTATCTTGAGCTTGCAATAAGACTCTTGAATCACATGGGTTATCTTGCACAAAGTATTGATAA
>JBBPJS010000791.1:0-13837 GCA_038088835.1 Singerocomus rubriflavus | reverse complement strand
TTACCTGGTTCATTGGAAGGGTTGGGATGCCTCTGATTGTACTTGGGAGCCTGTGGCTCATTTGAACAATGCTCAGGATGCTATTTGTGATTTTCATGCATGTCAGCCTAGTGCCCCTCGACCTCTTTGTCTTGCTGGTATTGATTTTGCCTCACTTTTCTCCCCTTATGAAAACTTGACTTGTCTGAAATCCGAGTCTTGAGGGGGGGAAAGTGTTATGAACTTTACTGTGAACTTATACAATTTCTTTCTTTCTTTTATCTTATCTTATCTTTTAGCATCACATAACTAGGTCACGTGACTTGTTACATGACTGATCACATGATCAGTCTAGACCTATGATGTCATGATGATGTCATACCTGCAGGAAATCTCATGTTGAGGTCTAGGCAGTTCCAAAAGCTCCTTATCTTTTATTTCCACTTCGTGGGAGTCTTCTTTTCATTTCCATGTCTTCTCTTTCATTTGATGGCCATGAGGTGTGCTTCCTTTTCACACCTTATCTATGACATCATCTGGTCCATGCACAATTCTGTACAGTATATAAAGGGACTGTCTTTGGCTGTTGTTCCTCAGCCTAATTCATTTGGTTAATCATCCTCTAGTGAGACCTAAGGGTTACCCTCTATTACCTCTTTCCTACCATTGATCCATTGTATCTTGTAATCAAACAGAAGACCACTCAAGAGCACATCTCATCAGTATAGTTCCACCATTATAACAGGCAGCAGATGAGCTTGGGGTTAAGTCCAGCACATGACAAGAGATTAGAACAAGGGGAAGGCATAGGCATACTAGTAGATGTGGTAGTGTCTACTAGCTTAGTGTCTATCGATAGGTGAGAAGAGAGAAAAACGTAACACCATTCACTCTGAATGAGACCTTACCTCTGCATGAGTCAGAGAGTACTCCATTGACCTCGACTCCCTCCATCAATTCCTTCATGAAGAGATCAGCCTAGCCCAGCAGCATTATCAAGGTCCTGTGGATGCCAAATGAACTCCAGCACTGAACTTCAAAGTCGGTGATCAGGTTTTCATCAAAGCAAAGTACTTCAGTATCACACATCCCTCAAAGAAACTCTCCAAAAAGAACCTCAGATCTTTTGATATCATAGCACAAGCAGGCACACTCTTCTTCACACTCTGTCTTCCAGAGAACATAAAGTCCATACATCCAGTCTTCCATGTCTCCCAATTAGAACCCACAACTCCAAACACCATTTCTAACTGCACACAACCACCTCTGCCTCCAGTTGAAGTCAATGGTGAACCAGAGTATAAGATCTCTGAAATCTTAGACTTGAAGGTAGACTGCCAAAGAAAGAACTGCAAACTCCTGTACCTGGTCTGCTAATCCAGATATGAAGGAACTAATGAAGAAACTTCATGGTTACTTGCAACAAAGCTATGTTGGAGATCATCCCGTCCTAGTACAACATCCGCGAACATTCACAGTACAATTACCATATTGGGACAGTAGTACCAATTAACATATGGCCACCGGCTATGCTTTCCTCCAGTCTCGTACAACGTCAACTGGAGGTAAGCCATTGCTATACACTACACACAATACCTACTCACGTACTTTAGTCCTTACAGACTTGTACCCTAGGTAGATATCAATCCAGTCTCATACAATGTCGACTGGAGTCCTTACAGACTTGTACCCTAGATCTGCTGCTCTGGCCCTGCCTGAGACCGTCTCCTGGGTGTCAGTTCTTTTACAGGTTATGAGCCCTGCCTAGCACAAAAACAAAAACAAAGAATCATGTCAACAGACCCACCATGCAGACATCTGAGCAACATGATACCACTCAGTACAGTTGGACGCCTCCGACCTGCCAGATTCTCAGACATACCAGACTCCCTGAGCCCCCTCCCTCACACCTCCAACGTCGAACCAATATCCATATCACATGCACCATTACACACACCAAGTGCCCCACAACCATCTCACCGCCCAACAATGCCATCCACCAACATACTAGACAAGGATACTGATGACAAAGATGAGGTACACTTCACACTGAAGAAGACCATAGACGCACAAAGATTCTCACATCTCCTCAAACTAAGACCCTGACTCAACGGCACGAACTATGCTACATGGCTAGCTGTTATCGAGGATGCACTCCACACAGCCTCACTCCACATCTACCTCAATGAGTCCTTTCGCCCAGATGACATAACAACCAACTGACTCAGCCACATCAGATGGCACAAGGCCAATTCATTTGTCAAATCCATACTCATGGCAACAATAACAGAAGAGGTCCAAACACAGATTAGCCACCTCACCACTGCCACACAGATATGGTCCAAAACGTGCCACCTCCACTCTGGTACCACTGCGACCAACTGGACACTCACCATCCTCTCACTTGTCAGCACTCACTATACCGATGGCGAAGACATGTTAACACACATTACAAAAATGAAAGCCCTCCATCACAATCTCATACTTATGCATCGTGACATCCCTGATGACCTCTTCGCATGTTTCCTCCGCATATCCATGCCACCAACATGGAACTACGCATTCTCAGCTCTCTCCGACTACTACTCCTCTGCTGAAGTTGAACGCCGCATCCATGATAAGTCAGGAGTCCACACAAACCAAAAATTCAACAGCTCAAGTGCCCTTCAGGCAACCCAACCATACTGCGACCACCACAAATGCACAGGTCACTGGACCAAGGACTGCCATTCCAAAGGCCAGCAGAAAAGAAAACAGAACAAAGTGGAAAAGAGCAAGAAAGATGAAGACAAGGAAAAGCCAAGACAACCCAAACCAAAGGACAAGGGCAAACTGAACCGAAAACGGGCCAACCAAGCCATTGCCGACAGTGACAATGACTCAGAGAAAGAGCGATCTGACTCAAGTCTCTCCGAAACCGCCCTCCTCACAACCACACCAACCCGTCCCAATCTCGGGTGGATCCTTGACAGCGGAGCCACCAACCACATCTGCACAGAATGATCCGCATTCACCACACTCACACCCATGAACAAGTCAATAAGAGGAATAGTCAAAAATGGACCCGAACTACATGTCCTCGGCATTGGAACAGTACTCTTCAAAACTTCAGTCAAAGGCCAAGCCGACCATGTCATCAAACTTCTAGACATGAACTACTGCCCCAACACCTGCTGTTATGACATGCATATCACCACTCATACTTTGTGTCATCGAGTGTGTGCACGACTACTCCCGGTGTACTTTGTGTTAGCACTGGGCACGACACTTTATGATCACGTGACCTTCGGGTCACATGACTTCCCTTTCCCTGATCATGTGACTACTCCGTCCCTTCACATCATCACGCCTTCACCTATCACGTATATCACATCTTCACTCTCTTCACCTCTTCACAATTATCACGACCTCATACTGATCATCTCAGATCTCTCCACACCTCATGGTTGTTGCATGCCTGTGATGCATCTTCCATTCCTTCATCTCCGTTCTTCCCGATTAGTATGACATCTCATCTAGATTATCTGATCTAGATCATGACCCTGCAGAACCCTTAATGGGATCTCTGCCACGATCCTCTCCTTGATCATTCACATCTTGTGATGATCTTCCATTCTAGAGTAAGCCCTGCATTCATATCCGCTTCTGACTTCTTCTATGAATGCCTAACCTTTTCATCATGGACTATTACCTTTATCTTATCTACCAATAGCATTAATAGCATTATACCCTAGACCTAAGACACAGCTTGGTCTGTGCACTCTCATGTAACGTATATAAGGGGTTGTGCAAGGGCTGTTGTCCCCCAGCCAAATCCACTTGTTCACCTCTCCTACTTTGCCTACAAAGGTGGCCTAGTAATGTTTAAGCTATAACAAGTAACAAGGTAGCTATTCGCCCACCTGGTCTTCGGACTGCCTGGGAGTGAGGCATTGCCTGGATGCGGTCTCACTTATCCTCCTCTCCTTTTCTCTTCTTACTATGTGGTTATGCAAGCTCGAGCCACGGTCAAGACAATGTCACGGTCAAGACGCCTCGTAGCAACATTCATTGAAGTATTGCCTATCTTTGTGAGGGCACTAACCCGATGTAGTAAACCCACGTGATGCAAGGTCTTATCGCAAGAACCTACGGATGTTATACCTGCAGGTTGCATAGGCGTATGCTGCCGGCTTCCCTTATCATATTAACAAGATAGTATTTATAGTTGTTCCTTCTTGGCTATGGCCTTGAAGATGATACCATTGGGTGCTGTGTGGAATGCCCTGGTATGGGGTGGCGCCCCTGACCAGCTTTGAAGGTTGGCAACCTGGAGATAGCCATGCGATTACCCAAGACCTGGAATCCTCGCCCCAAGGGTCAACCACAATTATGCCAGTCTCTTAGGTGCTGGTATTAGGAGGATGCGAGCACAGTGCAATAGTCCATTGCTATATTGACGATGCAATAGTTCGTCAAGGTGTTGTAGATCACCCTTTCCTCACTTCCAACTCCCTATCGCTGTTCAAGCATTCTTCTATCCGCGACTGCTCTAGGATTCTCTTGGTGATGCCAGATCACCCGACGGGTTATGGTGATGGATATAGGCAGGGTTGTTATAGTGTTTCTCTGGTTGCTCAACACCTGCGACAACCTCATATCAGAGAGCCAGATCGACTGCAAAGGATTTGAGATCGTAAAATGCAACGGACACATAACTATCAGAAAGCCTAACAGCGAAATCTCCCTTGAAGGCCAACTATGAGGAAACCTATATGAAATCCACAGCTCCACCGTCCCTCCCACATCCGACCACGCTGTTGCCTTCACCGCCCTCCCCTCATCCAATCTTGATCTTTGGCATACCCACCTTGGACACATCAGCCTCAAATCACTCCAATACCTCAACCGTCACAACCTCATAACTGAAATGGACCTCTGAGGAAAAAGAGAACTGAGCCCCTGCAATGGATGCGCCAAAGGCAAGCACCACTCAGCCCCATTCCCAATTACCACTAACAACCATGCAACAAAAGCCATTGAGCACCTCCACATGGACCTACAAGGCCCCTTCAACACCTCTACCTCGGGCTACAAATACACCCTAGGTGTTATTGATGACTACAGCCAAAAAGGGTGGAAGGAGTTCCTACAACACAAAGATGACGCCACCAACCATATCAAAGTACTGATCGAACACCTCGAAACATATACTGGATCACATGTCAAAGTAATTCATTCTGACCATGGTGGTGAATTCTTAGATTCCAGGCTTCAGTCATATCTCAAATGCAAAGGCATAATACACAAATTATCTGCTCCACATACCCCCCAACAAAATGGTGTTGCCAAACGCTTCAATTAGACAACTCATGAGAGTGCACTTGCCATGCTCAAGGACACAAAAATGTCAAAGGGCTTCTGGCCCGAAGCACATGACTATGCCAACTATGTCTGGAATCGAAGCCCCACAAAAGCCCTTACACACACAACACCAAATGAGGCCTTCTATGGCCTCAAATCAAGTGTCTCCACACTCCAGATCTTCGGCTCCCACTGCCATGTATGCATCCCACCTGACTTATGATGCAAACTTGATCCACACTCCATCAATGGGATTCTCTATGGCTTCGAATGAGGATCCAAGGCCTACAAAGTATGGGTCCCATCCAAACACAAATTCATCATTTTGCACGATGTCATCACATATGAACGAACACGCAACTGCGACAACACTGACTCCCCACCCATACCCACCACCCCCAGTAAGGAGACGCCTCAAACTACTACACTGGCTCCTCAGATTGAGGGGGTGACACAGGAATCCAATCCAAGCAACCACACACCAGCCTTTACACCTTTCATAGACCCAGCACCAGACAACACACCACCACCACCATGCCGATCAGAACACATTACACAACCATTATGGAAAAAGGAGGCCATGGAGAAACAAGCCACAAAGGAAGCCGAAGAACATATCAACCAAAAAGCCCTATGGGAAGCTTGAAAACAACGCACAATCAACACCACCATACAACCACCCGAACAATCGGCCATACAAGTGGCCTACACCGCAGCCTATGGCAACAACACACCACAGAACTTCCAACAAGCTATATCTAGTCCCAACTCAGATGAATGGTGGAAAGCAATGCAGGATGAACTTGACATGCTACAAAAGCGCAAGACCTGGGAACTCATTGACCAACCCAAAGACCGCAAGGTCATCGGATGCCGATGGACATATGTAATCAAATGTGGCCCTGACGGCGAGATCACCCAATACAAGGCACGACTCGTCACACAAGGTTTCTCACAGGTACCTGGCCTCGACTTCACTGACACGTTCTCACTCACAGTCCAACTCGACTCACTCCGCATCATCCTACATTATGCAGCAGCACACGACTGGTATCGCGGCCAAGATGACGTCACCGGGGCCTTCCTATATAGCAAAATCAACCACGAGATCTACATGCGCCAACCTGAAGGATTCAATGACAGCACTGATAGAGTTGCACACCTACGTCTCAGCCTCTATGGAATAAAACAGGGCTTTCACCTCTGGAATAAATACATGCACGAAAGACTAAGTTCCAACAACTTTACCCATCTCCCATCTGACCCTACCATCTATATCCATCACTCTGGCAATAACACAGCCATCACTGCCATTCACGTCGACAATGCACTTACGGTCGCAAACTCCAAGACAATGCTCACCGAAACCCGTCAACTCCTCCATAGCCTCTTTAAGATGAAGGAAGAAGACCCAAATTGGCTTATGGGCATCAAACTCACTGACAATCGCAAAAACCACCAAGTCACACTGTCACAGACCCAGTACACAGAAGCACTACTCAAATGCTTCTGGATGGATACCTGTAACCCTGTCTCCACCCCACTCAACCCCGGCACTACCTTGACAAAAGCTGACTGCCCACAAATGGATGATGAGAAGACCGAAATGGCCCAATACTCATACCAAGAAGCTCTCAGTGGCATCATATGGCTATCCATTGTCTCACGCCCTGACCTGGCATTCGCCGCCAGCCTACTCGGCCAATTCAGTGCAAACCCCGGTAAACCCCACTGGAAAGCACTCATGTGCATTTTCAAGTACCTCTGGGGGACGCATGACCTCACACTAACACTGGGCAGGGTCTCCAACGAGAATCCCAATACACTCATTGGATACGCAGATGCAAGCTTCGCATGTGACCCCAATGACCACTGCTCAACCTCAGGCTACACCTTCCAACTAGGTGATGCAGTGGTGTCATGGAACAGCAAAAAACAAAGCAACATCACTGCCTCATCCTGCAAAGCTGAATACGTCGCACTCGCACACTGCACCAAACAAGGCCTGTGGCTATGCTACCTCACCTGCGACATCAAAATGTATGGCAGAGAAGACCCCCCTCCCACTGACCTATTCTCTGACAATACTGCTGCCATTGCACTTGCACGAGAAGCCCGTTTCCATGGCCGAAGTCATCACATAGGAACTCAATACCACCTCATATGCGAACAAGTCGAAGACAGAACCTTCAAAATCACACACATACCAACAGACAGCATGCTTGCTGATGGACTTACAAAACCACTCACACGCAAACCATATGAGAACATGCTCACTTGTTTCTCACTAGTATCAGTCTGAGGAGGTGTGTTGGAGATCATCCTGTCCTAGTACAACACCTGCGAACATTCACAGTACAATTACCATATTGGAACAGTAGTACCAATTAACATATGGCCACTGGCTATGCTTTCCTCCAGTCTCGTACAACGTTGACTGGAGGTAAGCCATTGCTATACACTACACACAATACCTACTCACATACTTTAGTCCTTACAGACTTGTACCCTAGGTAGATATTAATCCAGTCTCATACAACATCGACTGGAGTCCTTACAGACTTGTACCCTAGATCTGCTGCTCTGGCCCTGCCTGAGACTGTCTCCCAGATGTCGGTTCTTTTACAAGCTAGACCACACATCGGAGCTTGTCTTGGACTTCCACCTCTGATATCTGGAGAAGCTGGGACCCTACCACACTTGAAACAAATGAGGAAAAAAAAAATTATTTGAGGAAACTACTAAGGTATTTCTATATCCCTAATATCTCTAGACACGTTCTCTGACATGTTTGATGCATCCCCATCTTCATCTGACTCCTCATCCTCCAATCTCTCTTCATTTTTATTGTTTGGGTAGACCTCTGTAATCTTGAGATTCATGTCAAGTCCATGTCCTCCATGTCGAAGTTCAACTGGTGTTGCAGAGATCTAAGGGGGGAGTAAAGAAGTTCATGATGAGGGTGGACTGAAAGTCCTAGCAGGGAAATGGAGTAGAGGGGGACTTAGTAAGAATGTTAGCACAGGATTTAAGTGTCGTGCCCTTATATAGGACCATGTCCTTGTATTTTGTAGAAGGTAGGGGCAGAGGTCTGAAGTGAAGGTAGCATAGGAGGAGTAAGAGTTGGGCGAGGTAGTCGAATGATGATGGAAGGAATGACTTAGTTGATATTTGTACTAAGGAGACATACAGGGAGTGCAGCTCTTAAGTACAAGTAAAGTATGGTACAAGATACAAGGTGAAACAAGTAAGCATATGGAAATGTCAAGTGACCATATGGTAATGTCAAGAAGCATATGGAGACATCAAAGAGTGACAGAATGAATAATGAGAGAATGACAGCACAGGACATAATGTACATAGCAATGATCGAAGGCAAATAGGTCCAGCGTGGTCTAGACTGGTCGTGACAAAGGAAGAACTTCAGAGTAGGAACTCTGAGGGATAAAAGTTGTAGGAGATGTGAGGATCAATGGAGTTGGATGGAGTTGGATGGAGGAGGGGCAATAGGGGTCAGAGGATGGATGTGATAGTGCCCCCCTATTAAGGCTAAGCCCTTGAGGCTATGGTACATGCAGAGGATGATCAAACTAATTCTAGAGAGCTGTCAAGCCCCTGTAAAAAGGGGGATTGATAGAATAAAGGGGTGGCATGTATCTGTCAGAGTTAGAAAATTTCACCTTGGGTAATAGAAGTTGTCATATTGTGTCACATTGGTCTGAACCATTACCACTGCCACTATCACCACTGCTACCTCCACTTCACTCCCCACCATGGCCAACAAGTTGTGTAGCCCCACACCTGTTGATGAAGAAGAGTATGCCCAATTGCAGGCACTTGTTGAGGAGTATGCAGAGCACAAGAAGCAAGAGATGGAGTGATGACAGCAGCATGAGGCAGAGGAGCAAGTGAAAAAGGAACACAAAAAGGCTGAAAAGGCATAACACATGAAGAAGGAAGCAGCATAAGCCTGTGCTGCAGCAGCAAAGAAGCAGCAGGCAGAGATCGAATGCCAGAGAAAGGAGGAGGAGGAGGAGAAGTAAAAGGAGAAGGAGAAGGGGAAGGGAAAGGCATGGGCAATGGCGAGCGACCTGGTGAGTGACACTATGAAATAGTAACACAGCTAATAAATTAATAGGAGAGTATCAAGATGAAAGGAGAAGAAAAGGAAAGGGGATGAAAACACAAGGCAGTGGAGGAGACCACCTGCAAGCATTGCATAGCACACAGATGGGAGTGTGAGCCCCCTGAAGTGGGCACCAAATGCAAGTCATGCCTTTAGTGCACCAAGGTGTATGCTATGTGTAAATGGAGGGAGGAGAGTGAGGAGGAGACAGTGACAAGAAAAAAAAAGAAGGTATACATCCAGGTTGAGGCAACAATGACAGAACTCAAGAAGCCCCACCCTGTCATCAAAATCCAGGTGAAACTGAAACAGCCAAGGAATAATGAGAAGGCCCCTGTGGCAGGACCATTGAGGGCTTTAAAAGAGAAGGCTGAGCAAAAGCAGTCATTAACCAGGAATGACCTCCTCCAGGTGTTGCTCCATATAGCAGTGTCCCTGGAGAAGATGGTTAAGGTGAAAAGCGGGCAGGAGATTCAGAGCAAGGAGAGAGGGTGCCAGATCACATTAGAGATAACAAAGGTCAGCACCCAGTGCGATGCAGAAGAGGCAGAGGTGATGGAGGAGAAGGAGACAGGTGCAGAGAAAGCAGAGAAGATGGAAAAAGGTAGGGACAAAAAGGTGATGGAGGAGAAAGAAGCAGAGGAAGAAGAAAAAGAAGTGGTGAGGTAGAAGTACATAGTCTTTCTTTTCAATGTGACTTTGCTTTTTCTTTTCTTTTGAGTGAATAAGGAGTGAAATACAGTGAAGCAAAAAAGAAAGGAAAAGAGGGGGTGCACCCAAGACTCCTATGCTAGAGCAGGTAGTGGCCCAGGTCTCTCTGGATACCTCTGGTGGAAGTCCAAGATAAGGTCCTGTGCATTTCCTAACTCCATGGCCAAAAACCAGGAGGTCTCTTTATCAGTACCCTCATAACCAAGCCAACACACCAAGTACAGGAGTTGGCAGAGTCACCTCCTCTGATCAATCTTGAAGTTAAGGATCTCTGCAATCTTGTACTCTGGTTCTTCATTGACCTTCACAGGAGGTGGCAGAGGTTGAACACAGTTATCTATAGTATTTGGAGTTGAAGGTTCTGGCTGAGAGACATGGAAAATGGGATGAACTGAGCACATAGAATCAGATAAACATAATGTAAAAGAATGACTATCTAGGTGGACAATTATAGTAAAAGATTCAAAGTTCTTTTCAGAAAGCTTTTTCGAAGATTTCATAGAATGAAAGTACTTTGCCTTCACATATATCAGATCTCTGACCTTGAAGTCTAGAGCTTGGCTATGCTTGGTATTAGCAGGACCTTGATATTGCTTCTATACTGCCAACATCTCCAATCGGAGAAATTTATAAAGCTCCTCCAAATCAGTGACATAGGAGGAGGCTGCAAAGGAGGTTAGTGTGCGATTGGAGAAGACAGAGAGATTAGGGTGGTATTCCTTGTTGGCAAAGAAAGGGGATACACCAGTCATAGCACTAGGTGCATTGTTGTAGGCAAATTTTGCGAGAGGAAGGAGATCAGCCCAATTGTTTTGTTGATAGTTATAATAAACTTGGAGGTATTGCTCCAGAGTCTGATTTGTGTGCTCCATTTGACCATCACCTTTGGAGTGGTACTGTTATAACATTGTACATTCTCTTTACACTTTTATACTTTTTCTTTTTATCTAATCTCTTGATCTAATCTTTTATCTTATCTTCATCACATGACTAGGTCAGGTGACAGGTCACATGATTGATCACATGATCAGGCCTAGACCAATGATGTTATACCTGCAGGCTGCCTCATGGGCACAGCCTCTTTAATTCCTATTTATAAAAGAAGCCTTCTTTTCATTTTCATTGCTTCTTTCCTTCTCTTCCATTTTGATGCCTTATGGCATTTATCTCTGTCTCTTCTTTTTCACATCTTATCTATGATGTCACCTGGTCCATGCACATTGTACAGTAGTATAAATACAAAGTGTATTCAGCTGATCCCCCTTAGTTTAATCCACTTGGATATTCACCTCCTAGCTAGGTTAAGTCCTTAAGAATATTACTCCTTATCCTTACCCCTCTACTCTCACCCTATTGTCTTTGTGCCTGTGTGGTTTTTGTGGCAAGACCCTACACGGTATCTGCCTAGCATCAAGTTCTTGTTTGTGTGTTGCCAGAAGTATAGTGTTTTGCTAGAAAATGCAGCAGGTACCCAGAGGTGAAGTGGAGATGCATGTCTAACACTTTTCCTAAGGAGTGGAAGAAATGAGACATGAACTCCAAACCCCTGTTGGAGATGACATGGGACAGAACTCTGTGCTTGGAAAAGACATTGATTAAGAACAATTTAGCAAGGTCAGCAGAGGTAACAGTATCATGGGTAGGAATAAAGATAGCTTGCTTCAATAACCTATCAATTACCACAAGGATGGCAGTAAAGCCATCTGAGGATGGGAGTTGCTCAATGAAATCCATTGAAATGAAGTTCCATGGCTTCTCAGATACTAGGAGTTGCTTTAGGAGGCCATAGGGGCAATGTTGAGGCACCTTGGCATGAGCACAGGACATGCAAGAACTAACATAGTCCTTGATAAACATCTGAATGCCTGGCCATGTATACTCATGGTGAATGAGCTCTAGGGTGTGATTCTGCCCAAAGTGGCCTGCAGTTGGGTGGTCATGAAAAGCTTAAAGAATGCGGAGTCGAAGGTGGTTGGCATCTGGGACATAGATATGATTATTCTGAAGCAGAAAGCCATCAGAGGAGATGGTCCAATGGGGATCTAAGGGAGGTTTAGTAGCAAGGAGTGAAGAAGAAACTGAATCAGAGGGCAAGGTGGAGATGATGTCAGAGTGGAGTTTCTTGATGTCAATGATAAGTGAAGCCTGGAGGATCAGAGCTTTGAGGTAGGTGGCTTAGAGGGATGAAGTGAGCTAATCTTGAGTAAAGATGGGCCTAAGGTTGTGAGGGTTAACTAGAGTGTAGTCCTTGTCCCCCTTCTTAAGGTAGATGTCCCATCATCTAGTCAAGGCATTAGATTTGGCCCTGAGCCTATCAGGGTAGTACTTGATGGCAAGGTTGAATTGGCAGAGATACTCCAACCAACACACTTGCCTGCAGGTCAGGAGCTTGGTACCTGTAAAGTATATGAGGTTCTTGTGATCAGTAAAAACAGTGATAGGAGTTCCAGCACCCTTCAAGTAATGGTGCCATTGAGAAAATGCCTCAAAGATGGCAAGGAGTTCCTTATCATGAACATTGTAGTTCAACTCTGCATTCAAAAGGGAATGAGAGTAGAATGTGACAGGATGAAGTTCACCATCAGGAAGGGTGATAAAAAGGATACCTACAATCGCATAGTCCAAAGCATCAGTCTCAACAGTGATAGGAGTGTCTGGAGCTCAGTGCACAAGCACTGGAGTGGACATAAATGCCTCCTTTAGAGACTGGAATGCACACTGGCAGTCCACAGAGAAGTCCCAACAAACATTCTTGCCTGTAAGGTAAGTGAGAGGAACAACAATTTTAGCATAATCACAAATAAAACAACAATAGAAATTGGCAAAGCCCAAAAAGGCCTTGTTACATATTGACCAGGTAGGACAGCACATAGCCCTTGATTGACAAAGCTGTGGTCAATGAAGATACGAAGGGTTTAGGAGGGTGTATCGTATAGCACTTCAGCAAGGATTCCACCTAGTTGCAAGGACTAAGGCACATGGGCGACAAAGGGTTCTGCCTAGTTGCGAAGACTGAGGCATGCAGTGATGAAGAAGTAGCAACTAGATTGCTAAGAGGTACCGTGTACAAGCAAGTACAAGGGAGACAAAAGCTAAGGTATTATAATACGACTATGCATATAAGTACTGGTATGATGCCCTAGACTCTGGTTAAGGGTAGGTGTGAGAACATACCCATGTAACAGTAACCAATGGCATAAGTAGAGCTCCCTGGCTAACAGTAGCCAATAGCATATAAGGAGAAATAGTAAGGCTATGACAAGGTTATGACAAGGCAATGGAAATGGAATGCTGATGAATAGGGAACCATGCTGTGCATGGAAAAGAAAAACAGAAGTCAAAGCATAGTCTATGGTGTGGGATATTGGAAGTGATGAGTCAGCATTCGAGATACGAAGAATGAAAGATAGCACACTAGGTGCCGCATAGTCTAGTATTTGTAGTGAAGCAATGGTGGAACGAGGAAAATGTAACATTACCCCCCCTTTAGGTTGCAAGTGGCTGCACAAGTCTTCTATGCCCAACTGTAGGATGCAGATTCATTGACTAGGGATCCGGTCATGTTGCTGTATGCAACATCATCATAGATGTCATTGCTGTAGTCTGAGGTGCTGCCAGCTGCAGCAGGGGTGTTAATGAATCTGGGAGGGGGTACGCGCAGTGGAGGCGAGCAAGGTG
>JBBPJS010000790.1:0-13839 GCA_038088835.1 Singerocomus rubriflavus | reverse complement strand
TAGCAGATGAGAATGTAGAAGTTCGTGAGATGTCCTCGAAGACGTTGTCCGGTATAGTGCGTTGCTCGCAGCGTCAGAACATCATACCCCTCAAGGTACTTGGTGAACAGGAAAATTTCTCCAAATCTAACTGATACTTGCACAACAGAACCGATTCATCTTCCTAGCTCGTGCAGTCAAGCTGCCTTCGCGCTCGGCATCTAACTATAGTGAATCGATGAGGAAACTGCATTCTGCCATCCTTGGGCTTTGTGCTTTGATCGAAAGTTTTCCTTACTCGGTTGAACCATGGATGCCTCCTCTTACTGAAGGTCAGTTGAAACCCTCTCACTGTTGTTATTGTGCTCCTTTGCGACACAGTTTTGACAGACTGTATACTTTAGTGCTTGCCCGACATGCAACCGATCCTCCTCCGATCTCAACAACAATACGCCACTGTGCCTCTGAATTCAAGAAGGTACGAAATTACCCCCTGACTAGCAGTTCACACCTAAACGCCACACCTGAGTAGACACATCAGGTTTTATATCTCTCTTTTACGCAGATGCGCATTATAACGTTTGATCAGGATACATGGCACAAGGATCAATTGTCGTTTGACGAAGATCAATTGCAAAGCCTTTCTACCATGTTGGTTGGCACATCGTATTGTAATGGTCCACCACTTTCGCTAAGCAAGGGCATGCTGATGGTCGTGGCTTCGCAGATGCTTGATCTGATGTGTCTACCGACGAACAGGAGGCAATCTTGCTTGCT
The DNA here is from genome assembly GCA_038088835.1 of Singerocomus rubriflavus. Lineage (NCBI taxonomy): Eukaryota > Fungi > Basidiomycota > Agaricomycetes > Boletales > Boletaceae > Singerocomus > Singerocomus rubriflavus. Next base: position 13,083 of record JBBPJS010000790.1, on the reverse strand, counting down.
GGACACGCGCATATAGTAGTTGATAAAGATCAATGACATATACATGTGCTAGTCATGGTGGGCGAGTACGGCAAACCTGCCAACCTCATGTCACCACCCAAAACGATGTGTTTTATGTTGACGCACGACGCTAGCGAAAACAAACCGCCTCAAAAGGACTGATTGAATTACTTTTCTTACAGCCAAGGGAGAAGAGTAATCCTCGCACTGTTGGTCATCTGAGACTTGAAATTCGAAACCTCGTGGGGGCCGCATGTTCAGATATGATCATCAGGTGACTCCTATGTCGGTATCGACACTGAGTTGCGTGCGAGTGTTCCGTTGTTCAGCCGAGCAAGGAGCTCCCTATATGCGCTTGGCGGAGAAACTGCATGACTCGAACATTCAGACAACGTTTCGTCGTTTTGATTGAATCAGCATGTTAGCCGAAGGCGGAGCTTAGATACAGAGATATAGTGTTGAGAGTCGTCGGCGCTGTTGGTCTGATCCTCGAGTGATAATCTTGCCTGCAGTAAAGGTCCATCCCCACGGCGATTTGCAGAGGACCGTCTCAAGCAGGAGATAGGCTTGAGGTGTTGTTCTGCGGGTGAATGTCAAGGTCTGCGAGCTTCGGAAGCGTTTTCAGGACGACAGGCAGCATCCAACGTAAGCGCACCAGGGGGTCCCTAAAAGCACGGAGAATACACACAGCCTGTAGCAGGGCTGCTGTTCGGGGGCGAGTGCGACCGCAAGCCCACCCGCTCCACAGGGACAGGCCGAGAGGGAGTTGAATACTCCATCAAGGCATCTGCTGCCGTTGAATTTCGAGATGGGCGTGTGAGTACACGTGTCGCAGGTATATTTGGGGGGTTAGCGCGCGTTGGGGTCATCGCTCGCGTATGGGCACGCTTGCAGGGTAGTCCTGATCCAGGATACACACGGGCACATCGTGTGACGTGGCTGTCGAGGAAACGGGGCACCATTCGGTGCGAGCGAGCGTCGAGGGTGGGGCTACGGAGGTCGCGGTGGGCGGTGAGAACGATAGCGACGCCGCGTTGATGGGGAAGGCGAGGCCACAGCGTAGCCGTTATTAGTAACCGCTCCGGACGTTACGACACGACGGGCGAGACCAGCACATTCTGCCCTCGCTCGTCTTTTTCTCCAGCTGGGCAACGGCCATCACGACTCTCTGTCGCACTTCTTTCCTCAGCCTTCGTCACGACGACGGCGACGACGAGCACTTGAACGTGCCCGTACCGTGTTCTGACACCAACTTTCAACAGGTCCGATTCCTCCTGCAGTTTTTCTCCTCATAATTATTTGACAAACGCCGCCTCGACAAGGGCACGTTGCGATCAAAACCCTGCACAGTCCTACTAGCCTCCCCTTTACCTCATTCCATTACCATCACACTCCAGAACTTACAAAACCCTCAACCACCATCAGCTTCTCCATACCCCGGCGGCTCTGCCTCAGTCCTGATCCACAACACGCGACAAGAGTGCTCACGACCCCTTGACGCCTCGTTTTCGGTCACCTTTTTATACCTATCTTGTGCTTTCTTCCTAGATCTTTGCTGCTCGTCCTTCAACCTCTCAGCCGGTCAAAAGGTCGACGAAAGCCCTATCTATCTTGTCAATTACGCAGCTCAGCATCGTATCCTATATCCATAGCATCACTTGATTATTGTCTCATACCAATTCAAGCACCTTTTTATCCTGCATTCATCATTGGACGCACATCCACTCTAATTTACTGGTGAGTCCTCCCCGTCGTTGCCCTCTTTCGCCGCCCAAACCTGTCGATCATCCAGATTTAAATGCAAAAGGTGGTCCTCAGTACTGCTGCATCAACAGACAGTTTGTACACTGCACGCGAATCAGCCTCATCGATAGCTCTCCCCACCCGTACGCAATCTTCCGGTACGCTTGCCTGGACGCATCCACGCGAAGTCCAACGACTCGATAACGAAATCATACAGGAGGCAAGTACTCGTGCATACCTCGTGTCAGGTCTGTTTAGCCAACGCCTTTACAGAAAAATTGGAATTTATCCGCAACGCAAGACTCTCCCACAGAATTGTCTTCCAGCTTCCGGCCCACGTCTTTACTTGCAGTCCAGAAACCACCTTCCATGCCTCCTCGTACCAGCATCTCTGAGAGTTCAAACTACCAAGCAGAATCAAATCGTTCTGAGCGTCATGCTGCTGCCTCCAATAACGGTGGCCACCGCTGGCGATTCAACGGAACTGGCCAGTTGGTTGATGCTAGCGCAACCTCGGAATGGGATCTCGCGCAAAACATTGCCAGACTGAAACTTGGTTCAGTCACAGAGCTTGCAGACGATGTTCATGGCCCCGTCAAGACCCCGCCCCAATCCAAACTTGCTACTGCTGCTGTCGTCCAATATAACGAAGCTAGCCCTCTGGAAACAGCCTCTGAGGCCAGCATCGACTCCTCGCCTCAGGGTTCGGATCACCAGCTTTCGCCTTCTCATTCTCGAGTGTCCTCCACGGATACACTAGACTCTCACGAGTCTGCGTTGTCTTCAGCTAGCCACACTCTACGGGGACCTCCCCAGCTCAAGGTCGCGGCTAGTGGTGAAGCGAAGGAGCGCCCACACTCGTTCAGTGGAGGGTTGTCGTCTGCTGAATTGCGTCGTCTCAAGCAAGCGGGCGAGGAGCCTTCGGGAGCGATTCAATCGGGAGACAACGTTCTCCCCTCTCATCAGTGGTCTTCTTCTCACTATCGTGACCTCCTAGGCACAAGTGATAAACCCTTTTCACCCGATCAACCTACGTATCCTTCGTTGACTGGTACTGGCGCTCTTGGTCGTAGCCAACAACAATACGGTTATCGTGCTGTGCCGAGACCTCTCGCAGCTGAAGTAGAAACTGACTATGCGGCAGGGCCGCAAACTACCTTTTTCTCTCCTGCACAGAGCATCCCCGGAAACCCTCAACATTTTGTTCAAAGTCGACCAGCCGATGGGGTCCTGCCTACATCCTATCGCCAGCCTCAACGCGGATTCCCTCCGCAGTCTTTACTTCCTAATCCGACTGGTCTTAGTTATGCGACGGGCCATGTCCCTCATCTCTCTCTGGGTACTGCACAACAACTGTACGACATGGTTGTACCTCATGCGGACGGTCACCATCCAGCCATAACCCGGGTGCAGCAACAGCACAACGTATTCCGGGCTACACATCAACACTCCGCGTCCGACCCGTCTGCACTTAGGGATGTTGCTACCCTGGCTCTCTTGGGTAGCCAAGCTTTTGCACCAGCTACTCATAATTTATACCCTCCCACTGTGGCGCCAACCATAGGGTTGTATGCTAATCAGTTTTACGGACCACCCGATGGATATGGCCCGGATGTCGCTGCAGCAGTGAACCGGTTACAAGCTCAGTTTACAGGACCGTACGGGGCTTTGCCGAACCAGACGATTGGAATTACAAACACCGGCAGCTCTAACACGGGTTCACAGACTGGTGGCGGGCCCAGTGCGAATAACCGCAAATTAGGGTTATACAAAACAGAACTTTGCAGGTCTTGGGAGGAGAAGGGATCGTGCCGGTACGGCGCAAAATGTCAGTTTGCCCATGGAGAGGAAGAGCTTCGCACGGTGGCTCGACATCCCAAGGTAATCCTTCCAGGCTACGAACGTGTCTGTCATTAACGAATAATTCCTACAGTACAAGACCGAAATTTGCAGGGTATGTGGATTTGTTGACGGTTTTGATACCCTAATACTTAGGTGCTTGGCAGACATTTTGGGTTTCGGGGGCCTGTCCATATGGAAAGCGATGTTGCTTCATACATACTGAGCTTCCTGTCTCGGGTGTCGCACCTGGCGCTGACGGGGCCCCTCCGCCATCTGCAAATCCTGCTAATCGCGAGCGATCAAACAGTGACCCTAATGAATCCTCGATTTCATTATTGCAACGCATACAGAGGAAGAACGAAGCCACACCAGTGGAAGTTTCATCTCCCACGGGTGGATTTTTCAACGGTCGACCACCTACAGGATCTCTTCGTGTTGATACGTCCGCTCTAAATAATGTCACCAAGCAAAACAAGTCGGCTTACCCAACGTTCGCGAGTAATGCTTTGATGCTTTCGCACCCGGAACAGACCTCAATGAAATCTCCCGTCCCGCTGACAGCCGGTCCCGACCTCGGGAGGCACAACGCAAGCCGACTTGACATCGTCGGCTATAACCAGGTAAGATTGACAAGAACGTTTGAGATAGACATGACTCAAATTCGTCCCCACAGTGTTTAAATAAAGCCTCATCGAACAACCCTAGTGCTCGCCATTCCTTTAACGGAACTGACGTCGATCTCGATCTTGCCTCTCCTTCAACACCGTCAGCTTCGAATCAAACGTCATCGTTCACGATGGCGAATGAACGCGTGTCTGCCAGTAATCCAATGCCACGTAGCAGCCACGTCCGTTCAGGGAGTGCTGGCAATTGGGGTAACGTCACCCGTAGCAGCACCTTGACTGGCGCACCCACGTACGCCCACTCTTCAGAAACAAACGGGGATGCGCCTTGGTCAACCTCCGAGCTTACGGTCGGAGGGAGACTCGCGGAGGGTTGGATGTAATTCTTCGAAAATGTACCACAGACATTCAAAGGTTGGACACTTTTTCTTTTATACTTGTCCCCGTACATCCTTGCAAGTCAGGGCATACAGACTGGCATACTGACCTGGCTGTGGGCGCTGACTTGCTATTTTCACTTTTGCTACGCTCATCTCATGGCACTTCTTGATTGACCCTTGTTATGATATCCACGTTCTTCATGCTTGTTCATGCAACTGCGTCGTCGTTCTGACATCCTGCCCTTACTCCAATTGAAGTTGTGTTCTCTCTCATTGCTCGATCGGTCGTGAAGAAAGAAGGAAAAAAGTAATAGATTGAGCCATCGTTCCCTATACACCGAGAGTCGCAAGTCCACGAAAGAATAATTCCATGCGGCACTTGGCATATCCTATGTAGTCAAACTCTGCTTCATTCTGCGTATGACCCCTCTCCACGCTATCCTTGGCTTGAATGATGCCCCAGATGGCCCACATTCCATGTGACGCAGGACTCCAAAGGCTGACTTGCCGCTCCAACTTTGCTAAGCGCATTTTGTCCACCTCAGCCGTGGTCGATTCTGAGAGTGAGTGTGCATGCGAGAGATAGGCTCGGTAGAAATCACGCCGCTGCTGAATTGTTGGATAACGTGAAAGATCGAGCAGATGAGGCGTGGGGGAGTGATAGTCGGCGGTCCACTCGTAAAAATGGTTGGCAATATCAAAGGCAAGGGGATTGGGCGAAGCATACTCAAAGTCGACCACGACAAGCTCGAGTGATGCGTCAACAAGTCTGTCGGTGCTGTAAAGCAAATACTCACTTGGCGATGTTCTGGTGTCCCCGGCGCAAGCTTCCCGGCGAGCCTCAAAATGTTACCGCATTGAGTATCATTGTGAGCAAAGACCCGTCGACTGGCACCCTCCACCTTTTCTGCTTGAGACAGCCAGCGCAGATAGCGCGTCCAGGCGTCGACAAAAGTGTCGAGATTAAGATCAATACGATCACGTTCCTTCAGATCAGGGTGAGCAAGCACTTGGCGAGCTTCAGGGAGCCACATTTTGATGACCCTTTTGACTCCTATCTCCCAGCTCTTGCCTTCCATACTCCTGACTGCCAGTGGTCCTTCGACTGCGGTGATCTCCACAGAATGAAGCTCAGCCATCCTGGCTCCGATCCAGCGGCTAATCTTCTCGTCCCGAAGATCTGAAGGACTCAGCGTGACGGAGTCAAAATACTCCTCGACGCGACCATTGGAAAATGTGCCATAGATACGTGGTCCGATGCGATAGCGAGAGGAGAGGACGTGAAGCGTATAGAGTTCGCGTGACCGTGATATCAGCGAACCTGACGCGGGACCGTAGATACGCAACAAAACTGTGGGAATTGACGGTGAAAGTGGATAAGAGACAAAATAAACAGCATTTGTCAGAGACCCGGATGCCTTGCGGATTGAAAGCTGTGTGGGGTCTAGGTGCTGGGCGGTGCCCCATGCAGGGACATGAAGCGCAACCATCAGCGACACGAGCTGCGTAGAAAACGACGGTGATTGGTAGGACCTACAAAGCAAGTGACAGTATGAGCAATGTTGTATGACCAGAGGAAGGACACCAGACCGTCACACATGTCTATACCATTGACATTGTCCACAGAACACGGTGTTGGAGCAGGCACGGGTGTTGGACAGAGAAAAGACTTACCTTGCGTCCAGGTTAGTATCCACATTGTGCAGGCCATTGACGATTTCTACCTTGGACGTTGAATTGCCCAGGAGGGGAGACGTATTGCCCAAACTTTGGGGTTCCTCGTGGTCGAGAGTGTAAAATACGGAAGCCTTTGTGCTTTGCGCCTTGGAATCACGACGAATTGAGGCAGGCAAAGGTTCTGCGAGGACTGCAGTGTGGTCCATAGTGGTGGATGTCGTACGAGCACACGACCACTATTTGTGGCTGTTGGAGGACCCCATACACTAGCCTGACCAACTTTGGGTCGTACTCCCAGCAAGCTCACTGTGCTCACTGTGCACCCTGGTTGTCAGTTGGCAACGTGATCTGGTTTGGGTGCGTATTTGATTGCCCGTGGACTCGCTTCGATGTTTAATGGCCGATAGATAGCTCGAAACGCAGACGCTTCCGGCGGGCCATCATGACAAGGACCACAGACTTACGTCCAAGTCCGCGGTGGGCTGGCGACGAGCTCTGCGATTTGAAACGAACATGCATTTCCGCAGGTCGGCCCCGCAAAATTCATACATGCTGTGGTCGCGAGACGAGGTGGTCCAACTCGATCTCGTAGACCAGTGGCGATCCGGAGACGGGATGGACGCTTTGGTGTAAATCTCGATACATTTTCTCGATCGGTCGGTGAAGACGAGGTTCTGTCCCTTCAAATGAAGTCGTCCTAATTACCAATTGCAAGCTGGCGTTACGTGCCGTCCGCTTGTCGACCCAGCAAAACCTACAACGCTTGCCTTGTTCGGTGGTTTCACCCTGTGATATTGAAACGGTCGCATAGCTCTGTTCTAGGTAAGGTTCCCCTGCTCGAAGATGTCATCACCGCGACGATATTGCTTTACGTTGCCTCTTGGAACACCGCTGGTCTGCCTTCTCGGAGTGTCCTACTTACGCACTCCCGACATGCTGCGTGATGCGGTGCCTCGAACCTTGTTTGACGATGTGTTCGGTGACCTCGTCTTACTATCCCGCGGAACGCTACCAACCAATGGCATGAACTCAACCCCTGTCAATACGTAGGTTCTTTGGGTGAGAGATGCTCTCGTCACCCATGTCATGGCTCTGCATCAGCGCTTAAACAAGACACGGAAGCAGTCGACGTTCCCGCCGACACGTGTCCTTGTGCCAATTGACTGACGGGCTTCCGACGGTTCTCGGCCTAGGAGGCACTTTGCCATGCCAGATGATATTAGGCACTCCATATCAACCACATACACAAGCGACTCTGCACAGTAACCAATTCATTGGAAGCCCCCCCAGAAAGCTTGACGGTTATCGCGTGTTTGTTAGTCTACAAATTGGCCGCGGAATTACACACGGGAACCCAAACACGAGGTGGGTGCTCTACCGTGGGCTTTCTCGACGAGATCCGACGCCTGATACTCGGTGGACGGCAGCTGCATCATGGACAGTCTGCCGTGGTCCTTTGCGAACGTTCCTATCCACGCCAGTTCTGGCACTTGGAAAACACGCCCGTACGAATCATCCATATCTAGCTCCATGTGCAATAACGTTAGACAAACATGCAATCTATATACTAAGCACCGCGCTCCCGTCGCGAGATCTGCAAGACACCTGTATCCTCCTTCTCTTGAGTATCGTCACCCCTTTCCTCTATTGGGAACCGCTTTACAAAGAACGAAATCTTGGTGGTCGATTCACGATCAGTGACCCGATGGAGCTCCTCGAGTGCCGCACTCACCAACATGGCCACACACAGAAGTGGAGTGCATGTGATCCAGATCATCTAACAGAAGGTGATGTCAGCGCTACGACAGGTTGGTACAGCGCAGACACCTGCCCGGATAGCCTTCGAGACAGCGCTTAGAACCGCGTATCTCAGGGACAGGGGCTCAGTCAAACCCAACGATGTCCAGTTAATTGATGGAGATGACCCTTGGATTTGGTAATCCGACGGCATGTAATGTGACAACATCCCGTCGAATATCAAGCCAGAGACAGCCTTGACTCAAAACGTGAATAACCATGGACGATAGTGCGTAATAAGCCTTACCAGTCCGATCGTCGCACCCGTGAATCTCACCAAAAAGAAAGCACTCGTTCCTGTTGCCAGATCAGAGGGTCCTAGCGCTTTTGCAAATACCTGGTATGGTGCGTGGAACAACATCCCAATACCGATACCAGCTATCAGCGGAAACGTTAACTGCGAAACGCGCGGAGAGTGTTCGTCAAGTAGCACCAGAAGCCCTGAAGAGATTGTGAGGGAAGCGTAAAAGACCGTCGACTCACTCTTACCAAATCCTATTGTTGCAATGAGAAGCCCAGTGGTTATCACCCACTTTTGACCACTCGTATCACCTGTCCTTTTCTGCCAATATCCAATCGACCATGCAGCCGGCATAGAAGCTAGTGAAGACCCAAGGGAATACGGCAACATCTGAATACCCGCTTCCACAGGTGTCAAACCATTTGCTGCCTAATGGCAAGCAAAAAGTAAGAGTCTGTCTGGTTAGCACAGTGGGCAAACGTGCCTGGAAATATAACGCGAGATAGAAAGTCCCAGCATTAAATGCCACATTGTGGAAGAACGTGATAACGAGGATACAGACTAGGAGCTCAATGAGTTCATGAACGTTGTCCGTCAAAGATTCCCGTACCAACAGTGAGACTTCGAAATGCTGTAGGTGGGAACAAGGCATCACGACGCGTACGTGCCTCGTAAAAGCCACCAAGGATGAGGATTAGGGGTCCGAGTATGATAAGTGAGAGTGTAGAGGGCGAAGTCCCTGTAAATTGAATCAAGATTTGGGCTCGTGAATTCACAACCTCGCCTTACAACCGTTGCTTGTGGCAAAGCTAAAACCGACAATCAACAGTCCTGTCCCAGTCATAAAGAGCGTTCTGCAAATCTTCCGTAAGCCCGTGGAAATGAAGAATAAACCATGAGCCTACAAGCCAAGGAAATCGAAATTTTGGGTGAATGTTTGCCATGAGGCAGCATTGGCTCGACCAATAGTGATGTCTCGAAGAGACAGTGCCAGAAGAATGAACGCCAACGTGCAAACAGGGAGGTTCATGTAAACTTGAGAGGAAAAAATGGCACTGAGTAGCGATCCATGACAACATGGTAAATGCTTGCAACTTACAGGCCCATCTCCAACCAATCGTGCTTGACGAACCAGCTAACCATTGCGTGTGTTGGCACATGCTCAGGAATATGATGACTGACTTACAGCTGAATAATCCGCCTAGTAAAGGTCCTGCAATGGCAGAACAGCTCCACGTAACACTGAGCGCTTGGGACCATTTGGCCCTGTTTCTTGGCTCGACTATTTCGGATGTGATGACCCATACTGAACTGACTATCCCTCCACCACCGACACCAGCCAGGGCCCGAGCCAATATGAGGCTCGTGATGGTCTTTGAATGACCCGATCAGGGAAGATATATCATACAGCAGTCGTGTTGCGTTACCTTGGCCGCACCACAAAGCAGCGAACCGAGCGCAAAAATCAGTATACTTGTGTGCAGGACATTCTGAGGGACCGTTAGAGTTCCTTGTGAAACTCGGGAGATAAATTCAGACCTTGCGTCCAACGAGATCAGATACCTTGCCGTACAATGGCTGGCATGCAGTCTGGGTGAGCATGTATGCAACCCCGACCCAAGTGTATTGGCTCTGAGATGCCGAGAGATCAGCGGTGATCGTGGGCAGACTCGTGGAGACGATGGTCTGTGGCGGATGTCAAAGGAGGATCACAGATCCAGAAGCCTAGTACGAACGGAATCTGTAGTAGCGAGGAACAAGGTCATTGCGGCTCTGTAGCTGTAATGAGTGCGATCGGCGCGTATGAGCGGTAAGGGGGTTACCCTATGTGCACGAAGAGCAGACGCGACGTCGAAAGTTTTGGAACGTCGTTCTGGGATGTGAGGGAATCAGAGTCGATGGAGCCGATAGATCCCTCCGTGCGCGCTACAGTGGGGGTGGAAGAAGAGGACGATAGAGACTGCCACAACCTGGAAGGAAGGGAGGGTAGGGAAAACATGAGCGAGGATTGTCGATTGGGAAGACATCCTGGCGTCCCATTTATACAGACGATGCGGGAGTGGCTTCCGTCTGCGGAGGAGATGTGCAGCACGCTGGACTGCAAGGCGACCTGGCGAAAGATGAAAAGCAAACGCACAGTAAGGCCTTTGTGATGTGCTGTAACGCGACCCACAAAGAAGCACAATGGCTTCTTTGGGCTGGCATAGGGGGTGCATGCGAAGGGAATTTCAGGCAAAGAGTATGTCGTAGGAAGCAGGATCTGGTGGCCAGCGGGAAGGCCGCGTTGTGCATGGGGGCAGCATCTGCGGCTGCATCTGTATCTCGAGGGGGGGGGATGAAGAGAAGATCAGAGTGCGAGATGCCCGCGCTGCTAGGCTGTTAGACGGACTAGGTTTCGCGACGCGGACGTGGTCGACGGTGTCAAAGGACCGCGGTGGATGCAATAAGCGTTCATTGCAAGTCCACGGCGGTTCCAAAGTGTGCGTGTAAGAAAAGGTGATTAATGGGTATTGCCATGCGACTTTGAACACACGATGAAACGAATCTTAAATCCTTATGCGATTGTAATACGCTTCTAATGACATTCTACTTAAACCGTCGTCTTCTGCCTCTCCGCGCTGTCCGATGGATCAGCCTTGTTCGCCGTTTCTCCGTGTCCCTGCACCTCTGCGATATTCAATTGAGAAGCGGTTAGCATGATCGACCCAATGGCGCAAACGTCCAGCACATAACAAATCAAAGGCCAGTGAGTCCACGTATTCCTTTCCGTGCACGAGACAACCAGCCATCCTCGGAGGACGCTGCCGCACGAGTAAAAGAATCCCTACCATTGTCTGCGCTTCCGTCCTCTACGTTTCTGGAATGCGAGGCCGTCGATCCTACTTCACCCTTGTTGTGTGGCGCAGCATGCCGCCACGTCGTATCGCGACCCTCGACATCATCTGCGTACTGCTGCAGGATTTCACGTTGCCGTGCTGTCAATGACCTGTTGATCATATCTAGGTATATACCTTGGCGAACAGATGCGATCGTCTCACCTCGGAAGCTGGACAGTAAAGGAGACAAACAAGTCCCCTTTGCCTCCACCAAAAACAGATGGAACGCCATGACTTCTAAGAACCATTTCTTCGCCATGTTGCGTCCCACTTGGGACACGCACATCGACATGTCCGTCCAGCGTTGGAACCCGCACACGACCACCCAAAAGTGCGGTGTGCAGTGGTATCCGCGCTTCGTGATGAAGATTTGCCCCTTGTCTTCGAAAGATCTTCGAGGGAGCTACCCCAACACGGACCAACAAGTCGCCATGACTTCCCTTGCCTGTTAATGGGGCATCACCGGCACCTGGCACACGGATCGTCATGCCATCCTCGACGCCTGGGTTGAGTCAGCAACCGAGTGTGTACAGAGCCAAGGACTCTGTTTCTTGTACTGCTTACCTGGCGGGATATTGACGTCCACCGTTTTCTTGCTTCTGACATGACCCTGACCACCGCAGGGGTCACACTGACTACCACGAGGGATAGTGGACCCTGTTCCCAAACATGACCCACAAGTGCTAGCCATCTGGAATCCACTGTCTATAACAAATGTCCGCGTCCCGGTACCGTGACATGAACTACATGTCGCACGCTTAGCACCACGCTTGAGGCCAGTACCACTACAAGTTGAGCAAGTCGAGACTGGATTGATGTTCACGGCACGGACGGTGCCCCTGCAAGCGTCCATGAAGGTAACATTGATGCGGGCCTCAATATCAGCACCCCGGGAGCTCTGGGAAAAGCCACTGGGATGGGTACGTCCACCAAGGGCACCACCAAAGAGCTGGGAGAACAGGTCGCCTTGTGCGCCACCAAAGGCAGCACCAAAGTCGCGGAAACCAGCAAAGCCGGCAGCAGCATCGCCAAATGGGTTTCGAGCAAACGCATTGGGATCAAAGCCGGGCTGCTGAGAAGCGGCGCCGTATTGGTCATAAGCAGCACGCTTTTTCTCATCTTTGAGTATCTAGGGGGGAAAAGTGAGATGTATGGTGAACGTTGAAAATGGGGAGCATACGTCATATGCCTCCTGTATTTCAACAAATTTTGCCTGTGCATCCTTGTCGGGGTTCGTGTCAGGGTGATATTTGCGTGCAAGCTATCTCCAGACACGGATAAGTAGATGTGGCGACATTAAGAAGTTGAGTGCATACAGCAAAGTAGGTTTTTTTGATCTCAGCAGCTGATGCATCTTTGCCAACACCTAAAACCTCGTATGGATTTTTGATTCCCGCTGACAGTGCGGCAGAAGTGTGAAACACGCGCTGGAAAGAGGGGGAGTCATGTTGACGTATGAGGGGGAGTAATTCAAATGGAACCTTGCTTCTAGGTTTGTGTCGGTGACCGTGTTGAGTGCACGCCGCTGACGGATGGTCATGGGGAGATCTTGTGCGGTAGGATGAGAAAGGCCGCCTGGTTTGTTGTCTGGCAGAGAGGCAAAGGGATGCAAAGGATACGATGCCCTGGGCAGGAAGGCGAGGGACCATGAGGGACGGCGAGCAAGGCAAGACAGGCGTGGAGGAGGAGCGGCAAGTGTGTACATGTGTTTGCAGTGTGACTAAGCGACGCGATGCCGCCACCACGATTTGCCATACGAGACCAGAATTTCATCCCCCTTTCTAATGTCGCCCGTACTCCAAATGCCCACTCGCAGCTCTCCTTGTGTAGTACGATACTCGACGAACTCGGCGTTGGGTCTGTCACGGATCCCTCTGTAGTCATTGATGAACCTGGCCTCGTTG
>JBBPJS010000789.1:0-13852 GCA_038088835.1 Singerocomus rubriflavus | reverse complement strand
TGTTAAGTTGGATGGCATAGCCAAATGGCCAAAGCCAACCTCCATCAAAGAAGTATGATAATTCCTAGGATTTACTAATTTCTACAGGAAATTTATTCCTGCATACTCCAATCTAGTATGACTGCTTATCAACCTCATCAAGAAAACCCAGCCATAAAATTGGTCCCCAACCTGTGATGACACCTTCAAACAGCTCAAATGCCTGTTTCTTAGTAAACCTGTCCTTATGTTCCCTGACTCCACCAAACCATTTACCATAGCCACCAATGCCTCTCTTGTCATGTCAGGAGGGGTGCTCATGCAGTACAGCACCAACAGACAGCTCCATCCCTGCTCTTATATTTCACAGTCCTTTTCCCTTGCAGAATGAAACTATGATATTTATAACAGGGAGCTCCTGGCCATTATTTGGGCCCTTAAAACCTGGTGACACTATCTTCAGGGCTCAGAACAACCCACTACTGTCCTCATGGATCATAAGAACCTGACCTACTTCCATGAGGCCCAGAAACTAAATCAGCAACAGATCTGCTGGCTACTTAACCTTGCTGACTTTGATTTCAAACTTCAGCATGTTCCTGGCACCCAGCTCTCCACCCCTGATGCCCTCTCTCACTGCTGCAACCATGGACACTTCACCACTGACAACAACCACATAACCATGCTATCCCCCTCAGTTTTTGTCAACCTCATTGATACCGTACTGAAACCCCTCTTGCATAAGGCAACCTGGGCTGACTCCTTTGCCCTCAATCTCCTTCAGCAGTTAGACCCATCCATGCCTGCCACACTTCGCTCCTGCCTTGCATCATTCCAGGCCCGTGATGGTCTTCTCATCTATCAGTGCCGCCTTTATGTTCCCTTCGATCTTCGCACCTCCGTCCTGCAGGCCAATCATGACCACAAATTAGCAGGTCATCCAGGCTACCACAAGACCCTTGCACTAATCACCCAACACTATTGGTGGCCCAGCCTTGCCTCTGCCATCCACTTCTACATCAGACACTGTATTCTATGCCAGGCCAACAAGGTCAACACCCACCCCATCACCCCACCACTCATTCCTATTCCATCCTCCACCTCTTGCCCCTTTCAACAGGTCAGTTGTGACCTCATTACTGACCTCCCCTTGTCCAACAGCTTTGATTCGCTCTTGGTCATGGTTGACCATGGGCTTATGAAGGGGGTAATTCTATGTCCCACAGTCAAAACCACTTTCACTGCTGACATCGCCACTTTCTTTTTTGAGTCTGTATACAAACAATTCAGACTTTATGACAAAATCATATCGGACAAAGGTCCCCAATTCACATCCAGTTTTGCCCAAGTATTGGGAAAACTCCTCAAATACGATATTGTGCTGTCCACAGTGTATCACCCACAGACAGATGGTCAAACAGAACAGGTGAACCAGGAGATAGAGACATACCTCCACATATACTGCAGAAGCCATCCATCCAGTTGGGCTGACCTAATCACTCATGCAGAATTTACTCATAACCACAGACCACACTCTGTGACTGGCAAATCCCCATTCTTCCTTCTCATGGGGTATGAACCAAAACCCTTACCTGATCTCACCCTATCTACAGATACCCCATCCGCTGACCTCTGCATCAAAAACCTCATCGCAGCACATGATGAGGCTGCTGCTGCCCACAATCTTGCCCACATAAAGATGCAGTCCTGCCTAAGAGCACACTACACCCCATTCAAGAAAGGAGAGAAGGTATGGCTAGAAGCCATTAACCTGAGAAGGAACATTGCAAACCTGAAATTTGCACCCAAAAGAGAGGGGCCCTTCATAATAACCCACATCCTTTCCCCTGTCACCTTTAAACTACACCTACCTCAAACATGGAAGATACATCCTGTCTTCCATGCCTCCCTTCTATCTCCATATAGATCCAACAAAGCCACCCCTGACCTGCTCATACTGAAACTAATAGATGGTGAAGAAGAATATGAAATAGAAAAAATAATACAGCACTGCAGAACCCCATCTTTCCGCAAGTTCCTGATCCAATAAAAGGGATATTTCCCCAATGATGACTTATGGGTCTCAGAACAGGATTTGTCTCATGCCCAAACCCTACTTCATGATTATAAAAACCATTACCATCTCTAATCCTCTCTCTCCCTCAAACCCCACCATCACATACTACACCCACACCTGCAAACTTGCCTTTATATCCTTAAACCCCACCATCCTCAACAACACCATTACCAACAAGGATGTTGCAACCCCAGTTGTCCAACCACTTCAAGAACTTCCCCAACTTGAAGTGGATGCTGATATGTCATTACTATATCTTCCTTCAGCAATGAACACTTCACCTTCAGCCATTGTCTCTCCTTATGAGGAGGAGACAAACCCTCCTTTTAATCATGCTCTTAACCCTTCTTCACGATGCAGAGTCCTTTCAGTAGACTTACCAATTTACACCCATAGAATGCGAAATGGTTGACATGATGTCAACTATGCCCTCTGTGTACAAGCCTTCACCCAAGACGCACAACTCTCCATTCTCATCGAGGCCCATCTGAATATGGGGTCTCCACTCCAATCCCTCTACACAGCATTCTTAGCCCTTCAGTGCCTCTGTACAGGAATCTCATTTATCTACAATAACTTCAATGCCATGTGCGCATTCCTCATATTAGTTATGGGATCCATTGCCATCTCCCTAGAAAACTCTCTCTTAGAAATGGCATACCAGATGGAGTTTGAAGAATTCCTCGACAGGCTCAACAAATACCTGCACAACCTCCCTACTAGTGAAACTGGAAGCTCCACCCTTATGTCCCCACCCTCCACATCCTCTGAACCCCTTTCCTTCAATGAAATGATGATTGTCAAATGTTTAGAAATGTATTGAACCAGTACACAGGGGCGAGTAGTCCTTTCCCCCTCACACTCTCAGTACAACAAGGCATGCTTCCAATGCCACTGTCTCAGACACATCTGGGTAAACTGCCTCATTTACCAATGCCCATTCTGCATGCTGTGGTGTCCTGGGCACTTTCAGAAGTGGTGCTCACTGCATAGGTCAAGCATACTCCCCATTGATCTAACCACCACTCATTCTCCACCACTCTTACTGTCTACCTCGTTCCACAACTCATCCAACCCCCCATCTATCTGCAGCTCACCCATACACCACATCACTAGACAAAGGGGTCATCCTCATCCTCGACTCCAAGTACCCACCATGCATAATCCTCCCCCATTCCAGTTCATTGACACTCCAGTGGTGTGCAATGATATCGTCAACTATGGAGACAACATTTATAACAACGTTGCCTATGGTAACATGACTGGCTCCCATGTACATGAATCCACAAGCTACAGTTGGGCATAGGAAATCTTCATGTGGCCATTTGATCCTAGTAAGGGGATAATATTACATTTTTTCTTTTCCTCTTCACTACATGCTACTTAACCATGACTACCCAACTCTAGTAGTCGCAATATGCAACCTTTTCCCTTACGATTATAACATCGAATGCTGACTCATCATTCCCTTTCCTATGCCATCATCTGTGCTTCTCCATTCTGCTCTTCATTTCCACATACAGCTTGGCTTTCTCTTTATCAGCATTCTCTTTACTTGATGTGCACTCTTTATGCCATAGGTTACTGGTGTCTCAGGCAGCTCCCACACCTGCCCTTGAGCATGGTCTGTGCACACAGACCTATCTATAAATACTCAGCATGTACCACTCTATACTTTAGCTTTCATCTTCCTTGTACCACCAGTACACTGTAGTTCCAGCAATCCAATTGCTGCCCACTTGTACCCTCTCATCCCTGCATGCCCAAGTCTTACCAACTTGGCAACCTCCCTGAAGGATAGCTACCCACTATGTCCTTCGAACCCCTCTGTCATAAGACTACAAGTCTTAACCCATTGACCATGCTTTGTCTCAAGGGCTACATGCTGTCCTGCCCAGTTCAGTATGTAACATCTAGTGATGTCTCAAATAAAGGATGCTATTTGCCTACCTGCTCTTCATTGAGTGCCTAGAAACGAGGCTGTCTGGAGATAAAGCTAACCTCTATTCCACTCCCTTCCCATCATATCATTGTCAGTCCCTCATATCACCAAACCACCAACATATTGGCCTATGAGCAAGCTTGTTCCCCATCAACATACAGAATCCAGTACTGAGAAGAATGAAAGACATTCCTTGGAAGATACAACGAATCTAGAAACCATTAAAGATTATGTGATGTAGTCCCTCATCATTCCGACTACTGATGTTATATCTGCAATCACAAGAAGCTATCATTGCTGTGTTGGTCTTATCATATTACATTTACAGATACAATAACTTAAGCCATGAATGATATTACATCTCCATTGGAACATCTGTTGGGGTATTGAACAAACCATGGATCTATGGTGACACTGTCTTCATTTTCAAGAATGACAACCTGGTTAACAGTCACACAATTACCTAAGTACCTGAATCCTTGCCTCACAATACAAACATGATTATGCCTTCTATGTTAGATATTAGATATTAGGAAGAAGATAGAGCATCATTGCAAGAGTACAATTGCTATCAAGGACTTGCAAAAGTAGTCCTGGAGTTCATGTATAGAAGTCCTCCTGATGTGCCATCCTTTCCTTTATCCGAAGACCTCTGCTGTTCTAGCATCTTTCCCTTTTATTCAACATCTTATGGTTCAGCCCTGTACTGAGATCTCTGGTCATCTGCTGGGTTGTTTGGGTTGTTTGGCAGAGTAGCATAACTCTTTGGTTCCACAACACCAGGGAAGTCATAAGATTGTAAAATGCAACCCATGCATTAGAAAAGGTCATACTCTTGCACTAACACAAAGTATGCAAGGTGTATTCATGAGTGCACATAAGTATGTACACAATGTCATAACACCAATAGCCTTAATAGCATATATCCTAGACCCAAGTCACAGCTTGGTTTGTGCACCTTTCTGTACCATATATAAAGGGGTTATGCAAGAGGCTGAGTTCCCCAGTCTAATCCACTTGTTCATCACCTTTTCTACCCTGCCAGCAATGGTGGCCTAGTGATGTTAAAACATATGCAAGTAAAGAGATCTAGCTATTCACTTGCCCACTCTTAACTGAGTGCCCAAGGTTGAGGCACTACTCTGAAGATAAAGCTAACCATCCCTCCTCTGCCCCTCTTCTTTATTTGCTCACTGTGTGGTTCTGTGTGGTCACCAACTTATAACTCAGTCAAGACAGATCCCAGTCAAGGCATCATGAAAGACAATCATTTATCAACCTTGAAGATAAGATAAAAGCATGTAACTCAAGACAGTTATTGCAACTGTTCTAAAAATGTTATACCTGTGTACAACATAGGCATACACTGCCAGTTGCCCTTATAATATTAACAGAGTATTATTTATAGTTTACCCCTCAGTGTTGACCTTGGAAAGACTAGTGGTATTGTTATAGTGGACACCCTGATAGGGTGGCATCTGAGAATAGCTTTCAAGGATGTCAACCTGGCTAATAGTCATGTGATTACCCAAGGCTCAGACTCCTCACCCCAAGAGCTAACTATGATTATGCAGTACTCATAGGATATTGTATTAGGAGGATGTGGACCAGGTGCAATAGTCCTATGTCACACTAGGAATGCAATAGTTTCCTAAGGAGTAGTATGATTACCCTCTTCCTTTATCCAATTCCCCCATGCTGTCCTAGCACTCTTTACTCACTAAGTGTCATGAGTGCAATGGTTCAAGCCCTGTATAGAAGATGCCAGGTTGCCTGATAGATTATGAGAAGTATCTATAACTAATAGGCTGTTGCTCATAGTAAGGTTCACAACAGTCCATGAGGCAAAGGTTAGGCTTTTATATGGAAAAGAAGACAAAGAGTGGATATGAAAGCTAGGAGTAAAGTAGAATGAAAGATTGATTACAAGATATGAAATGTTATAACATTGTACATTTCCTTTACTCTTTTCTTTCTTTTTCTTATCTTATCTTATCTCTTCATCTAATCTTATCTTCATCACATGACTAGGTCAGGTAACAGGTCACATGACTGATCACATGATCAGGCCTAGACCAATAATGTCATGCCTGCAAGCTGCCTCATAGGCATAGCCTTTTTCATTTCTGTTTATTAAAGAAGCCTTCTTTTCATTTCCATGCTTCTTTACTTCTCTTCCATTTTGATGCCTCATGTTTGCCTTGAGGTATTAATCTCTGTTGCTTCTTTCTATTTTTGCTATCTTCTTATCTATGATGTCACCTGGTCTGTGTGCATACCCATGTAGTATAAATATGGGGTGTATTTGACTAATCCCTCTCAGTCTAATCCACTTGGTCATTCGCCTTCTAGCTAGGTTGAGACCTTAAGAATACTACTCCTTTTCTCATCATATCCTCTCTACCTCTGTGTGTCTATCTGTGTGGACTGTGTGGCAAGACCCTGCATGGTATCTATGTATCAAGCCCCTTTTGCTGTTGTTTCAGAAGTATAGCTTTTTGCTAGGTTGTATAACACTTGGATTAGACTTGCTTATGTACCCAGTCTGTGTTGATTAGTGTCCACTCCACTTTCTGACTACTCTCTGTTGTGCCACTCTATAGACCCTAATGACCATCCAGTTCAAGGGAGTGTTGAGCTTGACTCATACTCTCATCACCTTATCAAAGCCACTTCTTTCCTAGAGTGGTCTGAAGAAATTGTTAAACCCATCATCCCCAATTCTCCCACTTCTATTTCCAACCACTTCTACAACTATATCAATTACTCTGACCCCTTTTTTCATGAAGACTTAGCCAACATCACCAAATACATTCTTTCTGAATCTGATAACTTTAGTCAGAATTGGATTAAGTGGTGCCTGAAAGCTAAGTTTACAGTTGTTGGGCAAAAGTATTTTGAGTGTTGAGAAGAAGAAAGGCTTGCTAAGATAGAAGCCAAGGTTACTCATTATGAAACTAAGCTCAAGGCCTTGAAAAAGAAGAAGGTTGAGCATTAAAAAAAAGTACTCATATACTCTACCAAACATCATTACCACCTACATTCTTGTTCTTATGCACTCAGGTCACTAGGCCCTGTAGCCTAGTAACATTTTTCCAATATACACTTTGATCCATTTGCATCTTATCATGAGACTCCTAACTCTAACGACAATTCTAACTCTCCTATAAACACACTGCATTATTTGCCACCCACATCACCTACACCCACTGCACCACCAAACATGTTGACTAATCAGCAACTTGCTGATATTCTCAATCACCTTGTTCAGCTAACGTTGAACATCAATTCACAATCACATCAGAAGGATGTTACAAAGAAGATTGCCAACCCAGGCAACTGGGATGGTAAATGCAAATCATTATGCCTTTGGTTAACTAAAGTCCAAGTCTGGCAAGATGTGCAGCAATGGGGTTCTGATAAACTTCATTGCATAGCTGTACTTTCTAGATTTGAAGGAGGACAAACAGCTTTCTTTGCACATCTAGAAATAGAAGAATGCATGCGAGGTGAAAAGAAATGGTTACTTGATGCACAAGGAAACGCCATAGCAAATCACAAAGGAGATGCTGCATGGCCCAACTGGGATGCCTTAAAGGCAAAAATTGCCCGATAATTTAGAATTGATTCCCTAGCTCATGAATCACTAACTAAGCTAGAAAATTTGAGGCAAAACAGTCGCAACACCTTTGATTGGCTTTTCCATTTCAAAATGTTGGCCAATGAAGCTGAAATAGCAGACAATTATTGCCTGGTACTTTTGAAATGTCTAGTAGACCACCCCATTTACCATCAAGTAAATATGTGAAAACATGATGCTACTTGATCAGAGTGGTATACAAAGATCCAAGAAGTTGGAATGGCATTTGAGAAGGAACATAAGGAAAAAGGAAACTTTACCTCTTATCAACCTTGTCCCTCTGCTCCATCACAATGTTTTCTGCAAAGATCTCAGCCAAGGCTTTGATCTCCTAACCAATCATATGCTGCACCACATGGACCACCACCTCCTTGATTCACTGCCACCATGTCATATCCATCCATTCAACCCCTATTGCCCCTTCTCTGACCATCTTCAACCACCTCTGTCACTCCTCGTCACTTCTATCCTTTAGAGCTCCTATCCTTCAGAGCTTCTACCATGGAGTTCGTTCCCCTGCTCACATCAGTCCTCAAACGCATTGGACCTACTATTTATATCCTTCGTATGTCTCTGTCTATCATTGTCAGTGTCATTGTCACTGTCCTTCCTTTGTTTCATCATTCCTTGATACCTCCATATATTCTTGACATAACCATATGGTCACTTGACATTTCCACATGCTATATTGTTTCACCTCATACCTTGTACCTTACTTCACTCATACTTAAGAGATGCACCTTCTGTATATTTCCTTAGTATGAATATTAACTAAGTCACTTCTCCTGTCCTTGTTCAATCCCCTCTTAACTCCTACATCTCCTACTCCACCTCCACTTTGAACCTCTGCTCCTACATCCTCTGAAATTCAAGGACACAGGCCTATACAAGGGCACAACACATAAGTTCTGTGCTGATGTCCTCCTTGAGTTCCCCTATTACTCCATTCCCCCATCAGAACTTTCAGTCCACCCCTGTTACTGACTTCCTCAGAACTTCGTAACTCCAGTCAGACTTTGACTCAGAGGACACAGACTTGATAGTATATTCATACTAACACTTGTATAGGATCTATCCCTTCAATCATGACTTCACAAACATTCACCTATTGGCATGAAAGTGCTCTGCATAGTGCCTTTGGCAGCACTTATACCATCCCTGGCGAGTTCATCAGCCTGTCTGCCAGGCCTGGTGACTCCATCTCAGGATACCTTATCAATTGAAGCTTGTTATCTCCTTTGACACCACTTCCTGAAGATTCAGAGTCCCCCCTAGAACTCTGCTTTAGGGAACTTTGGGGCAACAAAAATGATGCAGAACCTGGTGGGCTTGGAGGGTCTCCACCCCCTAGGCCAGGAGATGATGGTGGAGATGGTGACAACTCCTCCTCAAGCTCCTCCAACTCTAGAGATGATGAAGATCCTTGGGATCAACATCAGGAGGACACCTTCAAAGCTGCTAATAATGTTCCTTTGGCTTATGAACCTTTTTCTCAACTTGCTGATTCCATTCGTAAGCTAACTAAACAGGCATTGTGTAAGAAAAGCTCTAATCCTTCAAAGACCAAAGTTTGCAAACCTGATCTGTTCAATGGGACAGATTCAAAGAAACTTCATTCATTCATGGTACAGTGCAAACTGAACTTTCAAGCAAATCTGAAGTCCTTCAAGAAGGACTGGTCTAAGATAACATTTGCACAGTCATACCTCAAGGGCATTGCCCTGGAGTACTTCAAGCCGGACTTGCTTGGAGACAAACCTCTGCAGTCTCATCCCCTATGGATGACCAACTGGAAAACCTTCCTCTTTAAATTATAGTCTAACTTTGGACCTCATAATCCAGTTGCTAACACAGAAGCTCAACTCAAGCAACTGCAGATGTGAGACTCACAATGTATTTCTAGGTATATTGTTGAATGGAACCAACTTGTGACCCAAGTCTGTGAGTGGGGCCCTGGTGCTCTCTACCAGAGCTTTTATAATGGGCTCCTAGACCACATCAAGGATAAGCTATCATGGCAGGGTAAGCCAGACAACATCCATAACCTCTGAGTGCTCACTCAGCAGATTGATCATTGCTACTAGGAGTGCAAAAAAGAGCTTAATTGCGCAGCCAAGGCCTCTGGTTCCAACTCCGGTCACCAACACTCCTTGAAGACATCATCAAATGCTTTGAACTCTGCTTCATCAAAGCCTAAGAACAACAAGTTCAAAGATAACTCCACCTCCATTGGGAGTTCTTTAAACTCTGCCACTACTAAGAACAAGGACAATAAGGGTAGTACTACTGACCCTTCCATTTCGTCGAAGCTTGGCAAAGACGGCAAACTCCTCTCAGAGGAGTGTCAGCACCAGCTAAAGAACAATCTATGTCTTTTCTGCAGACAGTCCAGGCATTCTGCCAAAGAGTGTCCAAAATCAATCTCTAGAGCTGCAAAGGCTCAGGCTGCTACCATGACCCTTGCCAGCTCTGCCTCCTCTGAGGCAAAAAAATAGAGTGCAACTCCTCTAACTCTGCATGGGCTGGGAGTCATGTTGAACCTGACCATGCTCTAATGAAGTTATGTTTCAATACGTCCACTTTTTTGTAATCCGAACTCTCTTTATCCTCTAGTTTCTATTCCTTAGCTTTCTTTGTTTTCTGTACCTACACTCATAGACTCTGGCTCCACTCATTGCTTCATTGATTCATCCTTTGTTGAAAAGCATGGCATACCTACAAACTCCATTCCTCCAATTTTACTCCATTTTTTCAATGGGTCCTCCACTTCTGTTATTTCCTCTGCAGTAGACCTTTCCATTTCCCTGCCCTCAGGTGATTCTACCTCCATGACATTTTTTGTCACCTCCTTGGATTCCTTATGTTTGTTGATTCTAGGACATAGCTGGCTCACCCACTACAATCTGTTGATTGACTGGGTTATGAGCAGCATTTTGTTCACAGCCCCTACAGAAGGAATTCCAAGCCTAACATCATCCTCCACTCCTCCAGAGCCTCTGCCCCAGAAGTACCCTCCAGAATCATCATCAGCACCCAGACTTACTTGCCCACCCATCTTCTTCATCAATGCTGCAGCATTTGCTCGCATGTGCAAAATGGAAGGCTCAGTCCAATTTGCTATCCACCTCCAGTCCTCAGATTAGGTCAAAGCTCATGCCACCTCTGTCTTTGATGATCCAGAAGTAGTGAACCTCTCCAGAGTTCCTCTAGAGTACCACGAATTTGCAGATGTTTTTAGTAAGAAATGAGCTGACACCCTAGCTCCTCATCATCCTTTTGACCTTAAAATTGACCTGAAGGAGGGCACTGAACCTCCTATAGAAAAGTTATACTCACTCTCCCCAACAGAAACTCAGGCCCTATGAGAATTCATCAATGAGCACCTCAATATTGGGTTCATTTGAGCCTCCAGCTCCCCCCATGCCACTCCAATGCTTTTCATTAAGAAGAAGGATGAATCCCTTCATCTCTGCATCAACTTTCAAGGCCTTAATGCCATCACCAAGAAAGACTGTTATCCTCTTCTGTGCACTACTGACCTTCTAGATGCCCCAAGCAGAGCAATGGTCTACACAAAGCTTGATCTCCAGCATGCATACCACTTGGTCCACATTGCTTTGGGGGATGAGTGGAAGACTATGTTTTGGACTCACTATGGGTCATTTGAATGGTTGGTTATGCCATTTGGTCTTACTAATGCTCCTGCTGCCTTCCAGCACTTCATCAATAGCATCTTTGCTGATATGCTGGATGTCTGCATGATGATGTATCTCAATAACATCTTGGTTTACTTTCAGGACATCACTTCCCACAAGAAGCATGTTCAGAAGGTGCTCCACCATTTCCATGCCAATAGATTATATCTGAAGCCAGAGAAGTGCAAATGGCACTCTAAGTCTGTCAAATACCTTGGTTATATCCTCTCTCCCTCTGGCTTTTCCATGGCCACCAACAAGATCAAGGCAATCACTGATTGGTCTGAACCTTGTAAGGTTAAGGACATCCAGGTGTTTCTGGGCTTTGCCAATTTCTATTGTTGTTTTATTCATGATTATGCTAAAATTGTTGTTCCACTCACTCACCTTACTGGCAAGAATGTCTGCTGGGATTTCTTCATGGACTGCCAGTGCACATTCCAGTCTCTGAAGGAGGCTTTTATGTCTGCTTTAGTGCTTGTGCACTGGGCTCTGGATGCTCCTCTTACTGTTAAGACTGATGCCTCGGACTATGCAATTGCAGGTATTCTTTCTATCACTCTCCCTGATGGTGAACTCCATCCCATCATGTTCTACTCCCATTCCCTTTGGGATGTGGAGTTAAATTATGACATTCATGATAAGAAACTCCTTGCCATCTTTGAGGCATTTTCTCAATGGCACCATTACTTGAAGGGCACTGGTACTCCGATTGTTGTCTTTACTGATCACAAGAACCTTGAATACTTTACAGGTGCCAAGCTCCTGACCCACAGACAAGTGTGCCAGTTGAAGTTTCTCTGCCAATTCAACCTTGCCATCAAGTACTGTCCTGGTAGGCTCAGGACCAAACCTGATGCCTTAACTAAATGATGGGACATCTACCCTAAGAAGGGGGACATGAACTACACTCTTGCTAACCCTCACAACTTCAGACCCATCTTTACTCAGGATCAACTTGCTTCATCCCTCTGAGCCACCTATCTCGAAGCTCCAGTTCTCCAGGCTTCTTACATCATTGACATAGAACAACTCTGCTTTGACATCATCTCTGCCTTGCCCTCTGATTCTGTTTCCTCTTTGCTTCTTGTAACTAATCCCCCTACAGATCCTCATTGAACCATCTCCTCTGATGGCTTTCTGCTCCAGGATAACCATATCTACATCCCAGAAGCCAACAACCTTTGACTCCACATCCTGCAAGCATTCCACAACCATCCAACTGCAAGCCATTTTGGGCAAAACTACACCCTAAAGCTCATTTGCTGTGAGTATACATGGCCAGGTATCCAGATGTTCATCAAGGACTATGTCAGTTCTTGCACATCCTGTGCTCATGTCAAGGTGCCTTGACATCACCCCTATGGCCTCCTAAAGCAACTCTCAGTACCCAAAAAGCCATGGAACTCCATTTTGATGGATTTTATTGAGCAACTCCCATTCTTGGACGATTTTACTACCATCCTCATGGTAATTGATAGGTTGTCGAAACAGGCTATCTTCATTCCTACCCATGATACCATTACCTCTGCTAACCTTGCTAAATTGTTCTTGATCAACATCTTTTCCAAGCATGGAGTTTCATCCCATATTACCTCTGACAGGGGCTTAGAGTTCATGTCTCACTTCTTTCACTCTCTAGGAAAAGCATTGGACATGTGTCTCCACCTCACCTCCAGGTACCACCCCAAAGGCAATGGTCAAACAGAGCATGCAAATCAGACTCTGAAGCAATACCTCCAAGTCTATTATAACTATTAACAAGACAATTGGGCTGATCTTCTTCCTCTCACGGAATTTGCCTACAACAATGCACCCAGTGCTACCACTGGCATATCCCCATTCTTTCCCAACAAGGGATACCACTCTAATCTTTCTGTCTTCTCTGATCACACACTAATCTTCTCCACAGCCTCCTCCTATGTTGCTGATTTGGAGGAGCTCCATGAGTTCCTCTGATCAGAGATGTTAGAAGCACAGAAGCAATACCAAGATTCTGCTGATGCCAGGCATAGTCCAGCTCCAGACTTTCGAGTCAGAAACCTAATCTATATAAAAGCAAAATACTTTCATTTTACACAACCTTTCAAAAAGCTTTCTAAAAAGAACCTTGGATCTTTTACTATAATTGCCCACCCAGGTAGTCACTCTTTTATGCTATGTTTACCTAACTCTATGTGCTCAGTTCATCCCATTTTCCATGTTTTTCAGTTACAACCTTCAACTCTGAATACTATATCAAATCATGTTCAACCTCTGCTGCCTCCTATGGAGGTCAATAGAGAACCAGAGTATGAGATCATGGAAATACTTGACTTCAAGATCGATCAGAGGAGGTGTCTTTGCCAACTCCTGTACCTGATGCATTGGCTTGATTACAAAGGTACTAACAATGAGACCTTCTGGCTTTTGGCCATGGAGTTAGGAAATGCATAGGACCTTATCTCGGACTTCCATCAGAGGTACCCTAATAGACCTGAGCTGCTGCCTGCTCTGGAATAGGCGGCCCGGGTGCATCC
>JBBPJS010000788.1:0-13859 GCA_038088835.1 Singerocomus rubriflavus | reverse complement strand
ACCTCATCCCGAAGTGCCAGTGCTAACTGCTGAGATTGCAACTTGCGTGACACGTCTTCGCGAGGGAATGACCAGTTCAAGATTGTGACAGGACCGGTAAGCATACCCTTCATGGGTTTCTGGGCAACGCTTTGTGCGTAACTACTCCATCTGACGGTGATAGGCTCAGGACGGCTGACATCAGAGACGATAATCGGCGGACGGACGTAACTGCAAGAGATCCGTCAGACCAGGCTAACAAGGCAAATCGGGCTGCTCACCGAGAGCCGTAAGACTGGACCCATCCATTCTGGGTAAAGGCGAAACCACTCAATCGTTCACCGAAGTATTGAACCATATCATTTCTCTCTGGCTCGCCATGAACGAGAATGTCTAGTCCCACCTTCTCTTGAAAGTCGACGACGAGCTTTATCTCACGTTTGATGAACTCGTCATATTCAGCCTCAGTGATCTCGCTTTTTCCAAGCCTGGCACGGGCACTGCGGATCTCCTTGGTTTGCTTCGGGGAACATGTCAGGGAAACGTCGTCCCAGTTCACAAATAACAAGATACTTACAGGAAAAGAGCCTATGGTGGTTGTGGGGAAACTGGGCAGTTGGAGCTTCTTGTCCTGAGCCTTCTTGCGCATGTTGAATGTATTCTTACGATTATACATATCGGGTGTGATGGCGGCAACGCGCTTACGGACGGCATCATTAGATGTATGCTCAAATTCTCGACGTTTAGCAATGGAAATCCTGTTCGCCTCAAGTGCAGCTGCCACCTGTGGGAGTTGGGAACCAGAAAGGACGGCAGCGATGGTCACAACTTCCGCTGCCTTCTCTAGGGCAAAGGAGAACCAGTCCTTCTGTTCTGCGGTCAACTGCCTCTCATTAGCCAAGGTCACGGGAGTGTGCAAAAGAGAAGACGATGTGGCGATGATGACACGATCTTGTCCAAGCGTGTCGATGACTTTCTGGCCTCGCTTGATTGCGGCAGCAAAGTCAGCTTTCCATATGTTTCTTCCGGAAACAACACCGAGAGACAAAATAATTTGGGTAGATTTGACTGCTGCCAAGACATCATCAAGCTGTCCAGATGCACGAGACAAATCAATGTGGAGACCAGCGACAGGAAGCTTGGAAATAAAGGACAGGTTGGAACCCAGACGGGCGAAGTACGTCGCCAACATGATCCGAGGAGCGACTGGGACCAATTCATTGTATGCAGCAGCGTATTGCTTGTCGAGACCTGAGGCCTTATCAAGGACAAGAATAGGCTCGTCAATCTGGACCGAATCGACACCAGCAGCCTTTAGCTCCGACAACAATTGTTTGTAGATGGGCAGGATCCTGGGAAGTAAGGAGATGGGCTGGAAATTGGCAGATGCTTCCTTGGCAGCTTTACCGAGGGTGAGGTACGAAATTGGTCCCAAAATCACCGGACGAGTTGTAATTCCCAGTCCCTTGGACTCGTTGTATTCCTGAAGGGCTTTGTTATACAATAGCTTGAAGTCAGTCTCTTCAGAGAGCTCTGGGACAACATAGTGGTAGTTAGAATCGAACCTATAAGGTAATGGTGGCTGAGCGATGGCAACAATGCTGTGCGCATCAAATTACTGACCACTTCTTCATCTCACAAGCGGGGACATCAACGCCATCGGCTTGACGGCCACGACCCATCGCAAAGAATACATCAAGATCGGATAGACCCAGTCCGACGTAACGTTTAGGAATGACATTGAAAGCTGTAGAATGATCCAAAACGTGGTCGTAGAGTGTGAAGTCTCCACTAGGCAAGAATGAGCATATGCACCAACTGAAGAAACGAGCAACGAACCTGGGGATCAAGTCAACGTTACGCTCCTTCAGATTTCTCCAGTTGAAGTTTCGAACATCAGCAGCGACTTTCTGGAGGGCAGATGCGGAGGTCTTGCCAGCCCAGTAGGCCTCGACGGCCTTTTTAACTTCACGGTTTGCACCTGTATGGGGTTGCCTCAGTAGAGATTCAGACAAAACAAATAGGGGAGCGCAGCACCGATGCGAGGAAAACCAAGTACGCTGGACAACACCATGTTGTGAAGGGAAGAAAAGAAAGAGGGCGATGCTGAGGGTAGACGACGCTTGCGTGATTTTGAGATATTCGGGGTTGCCTGCCCTGAGTCGACGGCTATCTCCGGGCGTCCCCATCGCAGTGCCTACTCGTCCTCGCGTCCGCAGCGCTCCCACCAAGCGCAAACTGTACCTGCTCACCCAACCACCCGTGAAAACATCTAATCACGTCCTGGTCTCATCTGCACCTGCTCGCCTAGATCGCGGGCCTATCGCTCGCTTTGGATGACACTGCACAGCACCGTCGTAATGGGAATCTGATGCAGTCGTGAACATGTCCACCACGATGGTGGAACTTTTTCGATGCCATCTACCAGATACTACCAACATCGTTACCTTCTTTAGATGTGTGTTAATTCTTGCCTCGAGGTGCAATCACGTCGGACTATCCATCTTGGATCTCAAGAGAGTCCTCCCCGCTCAAGGTACGAATTTGGTGTTCTATTCAACCACAGCCTTCTCTCGTGATGTGAATTTACACAGACATTCGGTTCAAGTGTCCTCGTGCGTGAGATTGAATGGACCACAGCGACCGAAAACACGGTATTGTTCCCAGAAGCCGATATCGGTGGGATGGAACGATGAAGGTGAGGTCGAGAATGCGCTCAAGGCTATCTGACTCGTGCCGCTGTTTGAAAGAATCGAACAAGGTCAAACTCCGAGGAGGTTGAGATGGGTGTGGGGAAATAGAACTGAGATT
Organism: Singerocomus rubriflavus; assembly: GCA_038088835.1. NCBI lineage: Eukaryota > Fungi > Basidiomycota > Agaricomycetes > Boletales > Boletaceae > Singerocomus > Singerocomus rubriflavus. Next base: position 11,069 of record JBBPJS010000788.1, on the reverse strand, counting down.
CACCCTCTAGGCGATGTCGACGGTATAAGCACCAGTCTACAGTAATCAGCCCTCACGGCAGCGTGCGCTCAGGGAGAACCCGTCCGCTTAGATACAGTATACAAGTCGGGAGTGTCTCAATCCCCATACAGTAGATACTTATGGATAGGGCCACTCCAGAATTTCCCGTGAGACAGCACAACATCTAAATTTCTCGGATTATAGATACTTCCTCTTATTCCGCCAATCATCCACCATGTCGCCGTCGGACAATACTTCGTTTGTCCTCAAGGGGATTCATCACACTGAATTCGAGCCACGACCAATCCCAGAGAGTATGTTCAAGACATCTCCACCGGAAACGTATGTTAACCATCAAGTCAGTCGGTGCTCATGATGTCCTCTTGGAAGTGAAGAAGACCGGTGTGTCTGAACCCCTTGCTCAACTTTTGTTGACTGCAAGGCAGCCGAACTCATGTGACATTTTACTGATGTGAACTTGGGCTGTGGCCGGCACCTACAGGGATCTGTGGGTCTGATGTAATATCGCACTTCATCATGATGCTTGCGATCACATCTCATCTTTATTCAAGGTTCATTTCCTTCTGCACGGAAGAATCGGGGACTGTGTACTTACACCCGGGTCTGACATGGTTCGTTGTCCTATAATGTATACATGTTGCGTGTGCTATTTTCCTCTAACTTGAACTTCAAGGTACTTGGCCACGAATCGTCTGGAGTTGTATCCAAGGGTATTTCCTGGGGCACCGAACGACAATCACACATTTTTACCATCATTTTATTTTATTTTTCAAGTTGGATCTTCCGTAACCCACCTCAAGCCAGGTGACCGTGTTGCTATCGAGCCTGGCGCCACTTGCCGAAGATGTCATGCTTGCAAGGACGGGAGATACCAGGTTACCATCCATTCTATAATACTGATGTGAATAATTGATACCCTCTATCTATAAAGTTATGCCCCGACATCAGGTTTGCCGCCACTCCGCCCCATGATGGCACGCTTGGTCGTTACTATGCTGTTCCCTCAGATCTTGCTTATCCCCTCCCCCCTCATCTTACCCTTGAAGATGGTGCAATGGTAAGAGCCCACACACGTGAATAGCTTTTAGTTAGTTACTCTAGTTATTCAAGATGGAACCGTTGTCTGTTGCCGTCCATGCAGTGTCAAAACTTGGCGGTCTCAAGGCAAACCAATCAATCGCTGTCTTTGGTTGTGGTCCGGTTGGGCTCCTTTGCATGGCCATGGCGAAGGCCCTCGGAGCTTCCCGCATTATCGGAGTCGACATCGTATTGGGTCGCCTTGAATTTGCGAAATCTTATGCTGCCACTGACGTGTTCCGGCCTCCCCCAGTAGCACAGGACGAGAGTCGAATTGCATACTCTAAACGCTCGGCAGTGGCGCTGAAGCAGCAACTTGGTATTGCAGAACGCGGTACCACTGCCATTGATCTTGTCGTCGATGCCTCTGGAGCCGAGGTTTCTGTTCAGACCGGTATCCACATCTTGACGACCGGAGGGACCTACGTGCAGGTGAATCTTGCAGCATGAACTATTCGATAGCGACTTCACTCATTGTCCCTTTCTCTCAAGGTCGGCATGGGCCCACCGGACATCACCATTGACATGAGTGCAGTTATCATGAAGGAGCTAGTTATGAAAGGATCGTTCCGCTATGGCGTTCGTTCCTCCATCTTGTGTTTTTCTTTTTTTGTGCGAACTGATTGGTCGTAGCCTGGTGATTATCCGTTGGCTATTGCTCTAGTTGCTCAAGGCAAGGTAGATTTGAAGCCTCTAGTTTCACATCGGTCAGTTTCTGCGCAAATCCTCTGCCCAGCGCTGACAATATTCCAAATCAGCTTCCCATTCGAGAACTCTTCTCTCGCTTTCCAGACGACCCTTGACGGAAAGAGTGACGACGGAAAGGGCGTTATCAAGGTCATCATTTCAGGCCCTGATGTCAATGTTAGCGATATGTAAACGTGGTTGACTGACTAGCGCTTGTTGGGGTTTGTTTGCTTGTCCTGGGTCGCCTGTCAGTTGTTAGTAGTGTATCAGAACTTGTTTGATCCAGGACATTCAATACGATAATGATCTTCAGGCCAAGAAACGCATACTACTTGCGTATATCCTCGAATATCGTGCTTCCACTGTTTGTCAGCGACTCCTCTTGTCTCTTGCACGTCTGCCTGACGGTTACATTGGCCAGCTTTACCTCGATGAACGGCATACTGAATGGATGTCGGATACAGTCCTACAACATGTACTTGCGGATTTGAGACCGCTGTACGTTGACATCTACTACTACGATGCGCCACATTTGTCCACGAGTTCTTGCAGAATCATCCCCAAGCTTCAAGCAGAAAAGGATGCCCACTTTGGCACAGGGACCGTACCTGGTAATAAACGAGGCACCGTGGAGGTCCATCGTGGAGGTCTGTGTGCACTTTGTTAGCATTGGTGTTGTTGTTTCCCTCATGTAGCCGCGTCACAGGAACCTATCAGTTTGCTTATTTTTTTCGAAAGATGGAACCTCACACGATTCTCTTCAAGGTGGGCCGACGTGTCGGCGCAAGAGTCCCTCCTCCCCCCCAAAAGCCTAATAAGGTCTCTAGTCTAGGTATTTTGTCAATGCACCCCTTCGTTCAGGAGTAGCTCCTGTGCATGCCTCTTCGCGACCTGCAGATCAGAACCCCCGAAAGAAGAGATCAAGGACAAGGACCCAAATGTCTACCAAGCAGAGCAAGCGCAAACGTGTCAAGACTAAGAGAAAGGATAAAAATTCCGAAATCCATTTTGACGAGGATGAGTGGTCTGCTGAGGAGAGTGAAGAAGAAATGAATGACGCTGATTCTCCCCCAGCACGAAGGCAACATCACATTACCACTGATACGTATCAGGAAGATGTTGACGACAATATAGAGAGTAATGGCACGAGATCATCGCCTTCTGGAGATGGAGGGTCATTTGGAGGTCATGGTATGTAAGTCAAATTACTCTCTGCAGAGAATGAGTACGAGTCCTGACACCGAAGATGGAGGTACCGTTGCACGGGATGCGAACAACCAACTAAGCCTCCCACCCGATATGGTAGATGTTGAACTTGTTATCGAGGAAGAAGAAAAGAAGCCAAAGCCCCTTCTCAAGCTCAAATATCAATCTTTTCCCATTTCTGGTCATTGTCTCTGTGTTGTCACAGAGCCGTGGCCACCTTTGCACACGGAAACTAGGCTGCAGTCGGCACCTCTCGGAACGTCGTCTCATCACGGAAACTTGGAGCCATCTCTCTTGCCTTCCAACGGATCCATCACGGCAAGAGAGAGAGGGAAAACGCCACTATTTTTTCCGGAGTATGATCGGACACCGAGTGAAATACCATCTGAAAGAGGGACTGTTCCCCCAACACCCCTCTTCCATGATGTAGCGTCAAAAATCAAAGATGATTATAGTCTAATGAACTTTAGTCAGACACTCAATGCAGCAGGCCACATGCATGCTATCACCGCTGACGATGACGATATGGACGGAGCAATTTTGTTTGGAGATGCAGATGAAGTAAGGGAGCTATTCTAGAGTAATATTGGTTAGTAAGAGCACCTCATGTGTATCATGCCCGTCCAATCTCCTTCAATATTTCCGTTTTACGAGACTCTGCTACTTGTCGGAATCCTGCGTTCGTCATATCAAAATTGCCGTGGCCTCCGGACAATGCGCGCAATCGAGTTGAATAGTCCAACATTCGACTCAGTGGGGCAGTAGCGTAAATTGTTCGTTTTACTTGAGGGTGAGTGGATGCAGATGAAAATGTCTTGAGAGAGGTTGAGGAAGGCGAAAGTCCCTCCGGAGGTATATACAGCCCATCCAAGGGATAGGAATCCCCGTCCTCGTCCATTGCCACCGACGAACTGCTAAGGTCAAGAACTTCACCTCCATTTTCTGTGATGTCTTTGACAACTTTGCCAAGGGTATCCACTTGGACGGAAACTTTGAGGTTAATATAAGGTTCAAGGATGGGGCCCATTCCCGCCTCTCTAAGCTTAGCACGCAAGATGTATGAGCTTGCGCCAGTGAGGATGGACGGTGGCACTTGATGTGGAAGAACGTATTGCGTTACCTGGACCTTGACACGCGATAGTGGGAGAGACGTGTGGGGGGAACTAGAGAGGGCGCTTGCAATACCACGAGCGAGGTTTGCTAGTGGATCAAGTTGGCTTGAATATGAATCTGGTGCCTTGAGCGGTTCGCCTCGGACGTCCAACACGAGATTACCATCGAATGCGGGATCACCTTCCTCGTCATCTCCAAGAGGTACCACGGATAATGCAATCTTGACAGTCATCGGTTTCCCAGCGACCTCTGTTGACCACTCTTCTAAACGTGCCGAGATTTTGGAACTCGTTGATTCTCGGTAGCTGACCTGACGATTGCCAAACTCAAACTTAGCGCACCACTCATCCCTCAGCCGATTTTCGATGATCTCCAGATGTAAGGCACCAAGGCCATGGACAAGGATTTGGCCCTCTTGGTTGTCCATGTGGACGGAAGGATCCGTACGAATTAACGAACGGAGGGCCTCTTGAACAGGCTCAAGGTCAGAATGGGAATTAGGTATGACTGAGACTGACATCACGGCTGGAGGCGGTGTGACCCCCCGAAGCGACATTTGAGAGGAATTAGATTTTTCAAGGCCACGCGTGTCAACAAGTGTGTCTCCAGTGCGAGTATGCTTGAGGCCAAGAACGACCCCTACAGAGCCATATGGAAGGTAATCTACTTCCTCTGCTTCCGAGGCATAAAGCAGCAGAAGTTTTGAAATCTGCTCTTTCTGACCTGTATTGACATTGTAAACTGTCTTCTGGCGTGAGAGAGTTCCTGGGTGGCAAGGTTACATGGAAAGGAGAACCTCAATTAGCTGTAGACTCACCTGAGTACACTCGTATAAATGTCATCCATCCTTTCCGTTTGTCCCAAGCAACCTTCCAAGCCAACAAGCATACGGGGCCATACAGAGATTCAACTTGCGAGCGTACATCGAAAGGACTCGCCAGTAAATGTCCAACATAATCCATGACCAAGCCCGTACCAATACTCTTAATAGCAGAGCCACACAACACAGGGAGAATTCGATTTTCGATAGTTGCTTTTCGCAGGTGAGGAATTATTTCTGTAGGATGCACTTGTAGATAAGAATATGGGTCTGACGGGAAACCAAGGAGACGATCCATCAGATCTTCCGAGAACATCGCAAGGTTTTCCAGAAGTGCTGTTCGAGCGGGTACCAGGTGGGGGATGATGGGGTGACCGGCCGGAAAGATCTCCGTGAATTCCGAAGTGTCCTTGACCAATGGGAGGGGGTGACATGTGTGGCTTCCATCTTCTGTCCATCTCCAAAGTTCCCATTTCACGAGGTCTACCAAACCTTCAATACCGGGTTCAGCTCGGGAATAATCTTCCGGCTTCATGGATGCCAATGGAAGTGTAATAGTTACAGGATTCGCATGTAACCTGTGAGTCAAGAGGGACAACAATGAGGATCTAAAAGATGCTCCAGGTCGGTCAAGCTTGTTTATGAACAACATGCGAGTGGCGACATCGTACCTGGAAATAGTGGTGTCGATATAGAGTCGAACGAACATATGAAATACATACTTGGATAGTTGCCTCCATACACCCTTCGTCTGCGCTTCGACACCCTCGACCGAATCCATTAACACAACAGCACCATCGACTACGCGACTAGCGCTCACAACCTCCATACCGAAGTCAGCATGGCCTGGAGTATCAATTAGATTAAAGTTCCAGTTTCTCCACTTGACTGGTATGCTTGCAGACTGTATAGTTATACCTCTCTCTCTCTCGGCAGGAAGAAAGTCGGTAGTAGTGCTCCCACTATCGACGGAGCCGGGGGATGGAATATAGGATGACACGTGCAGGATAGACTCCGTTAACGTTGTTTTACCAGAATCTGGACAAAACGTCAGAGGCGCGCCAATCGTCAGTATATGCGTACCAATGTGAGCAACAAGTGCGATGTTCCTAGTGTCGGAAGTCTCATATGGAGCGACAGATGCGAAGGAACGGGGCGCAGATAAGTTAAGGTGAGTGTTACATCTCCGGAGAAAGTGCAAACGCAACATGGCCCTGCTGGTCCCTAAGGATGGGACGTTTGGTCCTAATAAAGGCAAACAGCCGCCGATGCCCTCTACCATGGAAGACACCGAAACAGATGTCCTTGAGCGACGTATACAGGAACGAAGGAACATCAAGCACCCTCTGGCGACAGTTCCTACAAACGTAGAGCCGCATGGAAACATTCCGAATACCCCTCTCGCAGCATCCACAATATCATTTCTGCTCGGGGGTTCCTTTGCTCTCGGGCTTTCCCTTTGCCTACAAGGTGGCCTCCAATCACCCTGGTGGGCCACATACCAGCTTGGCTTCTTTATTTCGGCCTGGTCAGCCTTCCACTGGGGTGAATTCGCAGTGACCGCTGGTTGGAATCTAGAAAAATGTAGTGTAGACTGTGAGTAGGTGCAATTCTTTTGAACACTTGGCTATACAGCTCAACTTCTCTTCAGCGTTCTTACTTGAAAATGGCGCAATGTATCATGTCGCACATGGTGTCGCACTCATGGAATACGTTGTCACCCTGTTCTTTATCCCCTCTTCAAAGTCATTCGCATATGTTTCTTCCGTTGGTGTGTCGCTCACACGATGGCCTTCCGCATTTTTCTGAGCAAGTACAACAGGTGTCCTTATGGTATTCATCGGACAAGCGCTAAGGACGACTGCAATGGTGCATGCATCCACCAATTTCTCGCATTCAGTCGCGTTCCGCAAACGGGATTCCCATCAATTGGTGACCGATGGGGTATACGCGTGGGTCAGCATCTTAACACCAGAACTAGCTGATTCCAATCCATTTTGTGCTAGGTGGTTTCGTCACCCTTCCTACGCTGGTTTCTTCTATTGGGCTTTGGGCACACAGATGGTGTTGCAAAATCCGGTCAGCTTCGTAGGGTTTGCCGTGATCCTTTGGAGATTCTTTCACCGACGAACGCGAGGTCTGTCTTCTGCTTCGTCCAGTCCATTCTCTGATCATCTTCCATAGTTGAAGAGAGGGCTCTGGTGCAATTCTTTGGCAGTGACTACGAAGCTTATCGATGTCGAGTTGGTACATGGATCCCTTTTATCCCTTGAACTTTCTACGCAGTACTAGTTGGTTAAGGCTGTCGTATGTCGTGCAAATGGGGTAATGAAAGATGATATGGCATGCGTGATCATACACAGCTGTTGGTGATTATACTAGTACGGCTTTTGAGTAAGGTGTCCAACGCATCCAGTTTTGACACTTTAATCCGTAACCACCGTCGTCCGCTCTGAAACATAGATACCATCAAGGAATTTACGAATATCCTTGTTCCGCACCCTGCAGCTACCTTGGATCGACGCGGCTGCGAAAACCAATCAGTCGCGGAGTTCATCCGTTTTGCTTGTTGGAATACCTGATTGTGAGACATTTTCAACATCGTTGCCCTCCAGGATAAGCTCATCCTTTTGTGCTTTCGACTCCGTTATTGTTACGCCATCCAACATATCGACGTGCCGAACAGCCTGCCAAGGATTAACATACATTTCCAGAGCACTTCTCGTCGGAATTTACCTTCTCCCCTAAGAAGTTCACAATTTCTAGTTTTTGCCCATTATCTTGGATGATAGTGTTGATGGGAAAGTGAGCATAGACTGCACGCATTTTGTAGAGGAAGCCCTGGTTATCACGTCAGCATTCTACTCAGTACGAAAACGAATTCGGAATACTTTTGTCACCCCGATGATCATATTGTTGACCAGGCTTTTGATAGTGTTTAGACAGGCAACGTGCTTGCGACTCCCTTGCCAGACAGCCAAGCAAACTTTCGCCTTGTTCTTGCCAACTTTGACCACCCGGATATCCATGTCGACGTGACGCACGTTTTTCGTAAGTGAGCCCCGTGGCCCGGTCACCTTAATGACCCGAGACTTGATCTCGACGGTGACACTTTCAGGAACATCGAGTTCTTCGGTCTTGAGGACGTCGCGCATCTGAGACATGAAACAGTTAGCACCAAGTTATCCTCAGGAGGCCAATGAAATCCAACAGTTCTATCATGCCGGGCTACACGAAATGAAGTCCATGACACCGGAGGCACAGAAGGTCGACGGCGTCACCGTTTACATGCCATGAAACTGACTTACCGTGTGGTCGCTGTTGTACTTGAGATCGTTGGGTCACTTGGCACGGCGAGGAGGGGCGACCCGGCATTTTGCGGTCGGACATTGAATCAGCATAAGGCGATTCCCAACCAAGCGCGGTGGCATCTGCTTCTTTACCTTCACCCACCATCATCGTTTCATTGGGAGCTCTGGCCACCGTCACTTTTAAGTGAAATATTGAATTCAGAGTCTTTTCTCGCTTGGCGGTTCTAGGTGAAACTCGTGTAACATTGACAAGAACTTGCGGCGTCATAAGCTTGAAGTGACATGTCGATGTACTCTCAGCCTTCTGCCTATGGGCAGGTCACTTTCCCAGCACCAGGCTATCAGTCTGCCCTAGCAGCATATTCCTACCAGCAATCACCACCACCTGCCCCTCCAGTGTATCATGTGGATCCCAACTCATTCCGACGTGATTTTGCTGCTCGTCTGGCGGAACTCACCATTAACTCCAGGCCGATAATTCAGACGCTGTCCATGTTCGCCCAAGAATACTCAAGGTGGGCCGATGTGGTTGCACAGTGCATCGACTCGCATATTAGAAGGGTGAGCCCTTGATCCATTACAATGAAATTTTTACTTGACAGCGGATGGGATGGACGAGCGTCTTTTTGCGCTTGGGAGGGTTATTTGTTGTTGCAAACTATGTATATAGATTTCTTCATGTAGTTTGAGCAAAGATAACCTCTCATCGCCCACTAAAGGGCGCCGCTGTGGGCAGCGGTACGAAGAGGACGAGTCCATGAGAACGAGTCTGCTGTGGAACTCGACTTTTTTGCTTTTCCCCCCTTCTGCAGTCAAATAGCTGACTCATCCTTCCATTTTTGGTTTGCTCCTTATCAGGTACCCCCTTGGATGAAGCTGCCCACGTTTTATCTCCTTGATGCCATTTCAAAGAACGTCTTTGACCCGTATGCGCGCTATTTCGCGCCATTCGTTATTCCGCTTTTCTTGGACACTTATCAGCAGGTGGACCAGGCAACGCGCAGTAAAATGGAAGAAATGCTTCTCACTTGGAGAACTGGTGCACCGAGCGGTAAGGAACTCTTTGGTGTCATTACACAACTCGCAATCGAACGAGGTGTTTGGGGTGGTGACCCCACCTTGTCGGTGGACGTGAGTACGTCTATTTTCTGTCTTCAGCCAGCGCTGAATTACTGTGATCGTTGCGTAGGGACACATGTCCGGCCAAGTTTCCAAGGTCCAGGTCCTTAGTGAGCTCGAGTTTACACTAGGCCAGAAGGAGAGAACGCTTCAAACCAATCCGTGGGACGTCACAACACAGAAACACATTGAAGTCTTGCAACAGGTGGGAGACTTGTGGTATATTATATCTCGTTCTCATTTTGCGTATCAATCAGTTACGAAAACTAGTGGAAGCAGGCGTTTCTCAGGATGAACTACGACAGATTCTCACTCAGTTGCGATCACTGGCACGTCCACCACCACAAGTCCCAACTCAACCGTTGGCAGCGCCGTCCCCGCCCCCGTCTATTTCCCCTTCAACGTCCACGTATCCATTTTCGCAACAGTCTACCTACACGCGTCAATTCCAATCAAGCTATCCAATCGTCCAACTTCCTCAATCCACAGGAACGTACAGCTATCGTTCAGAATCAGTCAAGGTAGAACCAGTGAACCTTTCCACCCTTCTGCCGTCTACGCAATCCAGTTTACCGCCGTCTACCATTCCAGCGATACCCCCAAGTAGTATAACGAACCTCTATAATGCTCTCTTGAAAGCAGGTGTCGTTTCCCCAGATAGCACAGCGGTTGGTGCAGGTTCAAACACGGAAGAAGAGCGAACACCTCCCCCTTCTAACAACCTTAGCCGTGACTCTACTCGCACTTACAGAAAAGCTGTCCTTTCTGAAAAGATTAAACTTACCACCGCAGACGTCATTAGGTATGTTACACTTCACACTAGACTCTACTATTATGCTGAGGTATCTGGTCCAGAAAACGGCCATTTGTCATGTCGTTTCTCTACGATCGACTTCCTGCCCAATGTAAGCAATGTGGTGTGCGATTTAGTGATGACATTCCGGGAAAGAAAGCCATGGACGACCATTTAGATATGCACTTCAGACAGAACAGGAAAGTCAATCAGAACCAAGGCCGTGGGCACAGCAGGAGTTGGTTTGTTGGTCTGGAGGTATGACAGCTTCTTGTTACCACTTTCGGTTGGGATTGATTTATATCACGCAGGATTGGCTTCATGAAGGAACATCAGATCTCAAAGGAAAACGTCGAACTGATGGTACTAGAACCAGCTCTTTGAAGGCAGTAGCAGCTGCGGAGGCTGCCCAGCGCGATGCCGAACTTCGTGCGCAATTCGTTGTGGTTCCACCGGGCGATGAGGCCAAATCATTATCATGTCCAATCTGTAAAGAAGTCATGAAGTCAGAGTTCTTAGAGGACGATGAAGAGTGGGTGTGGAGGAATGCCGTTAAAAGAGACGACAGGGTATGTTGCTGTGTCTTACTCTGTCATTTTCCATTGGTAACTTGGATGCAGATTTACCATGCGACTTGCCACTCAGAAGCAATGGCTTCTGCTCAGAATCTTGCAGCACGATTACGGGACGGCACAGGTCGTAGTCGTTCGCGAACGCCCGAGGTGGCTGGTATTCGTTCGACACCTCCAAGAGGAAGTGGACAACGGACTTCGTTATCACCTTCGCCTAGTGCAAAACGCGCTATGCTTAAGCGTAAGATTGTGAACGATGATCTGAGTTCTGACGTTTGTCTGCCTCCAGAGGCGGGTGGTACGCCTCCCATGAAGAAAGTTGCGCTCTCCTCATGAGTTTTTCAGCATCT
>JBBPJS010000787.1:0-13863 GCA_038088835.1 Singerocomus rubriflavus | reverse complement strand
CATACACATTCTCCGATGTACGGCCTTACTGTTTCTCTTTCGTACATAAGACCGATCGTTGTACTCGATCACCCCAGTCCGTCGCATCCGCGCACGACTGAGTTAGACCCGCGATAGCATTCCAACACATCGGACAATGTATTGTTCCTATCCATTTTCAATTTCTCATTAAATATATCTTATCGAAATTGGTACGAGTGCGTATGGTAACAGAAGGAAGTTTTCGATGCTCAGAAGCGCCACCCTCCGGAGAGGTCCATCACGTTCTCCGGATCGTATACCTTTCTAATCTCCCTCAGCAGCGGCAGGTTGTTCCCGTACATCTCCTCCAGCGGGGTGCCGACAGCGGGCAAGTTCGGGTACAACGACGCACGCGCGAGCGATTGTCCTTCTGCAAGGGCGTCAACACGAACTTGACGGATCGATTCCTGCAATGCGTCGTATACGGCTTGGTCGTGTCGTTCGTCGTACCACGCAAAGGCGACGTTGAGGGGGTAATGCACGACAGAACGGTCTGCGGGCCATGCTGAAGATGATCCGTGGCTGAAGTAGTCCGGAAGGAACACTTCCACGATATAGTCAAAGAAGTGGCCCGAATGATGCTCTTCCAAGTAACTCCCCCAAAACTGTCGGGCGGGGGACCATCGTTAGCAAATGCTCGTTTCACATGTGCAAAACGATCTAACCTTTGTTTCATTAGCAATCTTGTGTAGAATAGATGGGGTCCAGTGCTGTATTGGAGCCACCCCCTGTATGCTGTGTGTATTGTCAACGTTTTGCAGTCAATTTGTCTGCTGACGCAACATACCGCCGAGGTGTATTCCTAGGCTGGCCCGCATTCAAAAGATCCGCAAAGGACATTGTGGACACTTGGGAGATAGTATTATTGATAGCGAAGACCTCATTATACATGCCTGCTGGTGGCTCAGGTGCGTTGTAAAACATGATCACGATCGCGTTCATCTGCGTTTGTGATAAATATGATATTGATTGTTGTCAAATGTCACTTACAACTCCCTCTGCGTATTCATATATGATGTTCATCGTCGCCTTGGGGTCACGAACATTGTCTGCAAAGTGTGCGATGGCGTTGTTGGCGTGCTCAATTTCATATTCGGGAACGATGACTGCGCCTCCCTGAGAGGCTGTCAGCACAACGCTTGGACATAGGATGCACTGGACGTACCCATATATGGGGTTGCGGGAACACACGAAGGGTGAATTTGGTTGCCACACCCTGTCAAGTGTAAGTAATTTGCAGAGTGACTCGACCTGCAGGACATACGAAATTGTTGAACCCTCCCTGTCCATATAGTGTAAGTTTGGAAATCGTACGAGGACCACCTGGCACACCTTTAGTCCGAAGAAGAGATCGGGGTGAGAATCTGCAGACGCCACTGTGACCGTGCCGTTGGGCAACACTACCTCGCATGACACGAGCGTATCGATGGTAAGACCATGTTCGTTGGTTATCCATGATAGACCTAAACCACGATAAACAGAATATTCTGGAAGGACCTTCGGAATTCGTCACCTCCTCCCAGTATAAAGCCCGCGACGCCGACGTCATTCACTCGGCCTCCAGCGACGGTGTAACCCTTCGGGTTCAGCAGTCCGTATACATCATTCCAGCGCAGACCAGCGCCAATCTCGATCGTTTCTTCTTGTTCGTTATGCGAAAGCTTATTGAAACGGGACATAGAGATGTGAACTCCCTCCGTAGAAGAGAAACCGGGGTTGAGTGCATGACCACCTCCGGAAATCTACAATCGCTGTTGGCGGTGATGCCCAGATATTGTAATAAAGATACCTACAGCGAAGCGTGTATTGGTCCAGCCAAGAAGTTGAAGCTGCGAGCAAGAGTTGTAAGGTGGTAGCAGGTTACAACATGGATAAGACTTACTATTATCCCAAGATCTCGAGTAGTTCCAGGTGTAACTGAGCACGTGGACTGCTTTATGCTTGAGGATGCCCAATGGTGAATATCAGAATTATATTCGGACGTTCCTTGTCAACGAACGATAGTTAGCTCTTGGTCCAACTACACGACACATCTACACACCAGGCCAGTGCACAGCTGACGCAGATGATATGGATTGGCTGATAACTTTGCAAACAGGATCGATATCTGCGCTGAAACCAGAACTCTGCTGCAGCAATCCATTCAAGAATAGAGAACCAAAATCATTGATGGAACCACGAAAACCGGTGGTAAGGAAGAAGGCGATGACGATACCAAGAGCAAGGCTTTCCGAGAGAGCGAGCCCCATGACTGTGGACCAGACAGAAAAAAACGCACAAAAGTATTTTGAGGGAGAATGGAAGACTCATAGTAGATGACTCAGAGTAGATATCTAGAAATGTGTGCGCCTAATAGATTTGCCGTATACGCTTATCATAGCATCGTCCGGATCGGTTCCTTGGGTCTGATCTGTCCGCCTTACGATCAACTTTGCACTGCCAACTTCAATGTTAGCCGGAAGTGGATGATACAACGTGGCCCACAGATCCACGCCCACTCATTGTACCCGCCACCTGACCACCAAATGGATTTAAGACTGCATCTATCACGGTGCAAAGTCCCATAAGCGCAGCGCCCCAAGGCTGTAAAGGCTGTATCCATGGCTTCCGCCAAAATTGGGTTGGACGTGGTGTGTCCAAGTGCAGGGTTGATGCGTCGGAGTTTCCGCGTAATACACTTCCCAGTTGTCCAAATGACTTCAACTTAGACCAAGGATCAGGCGAGGTTGCCGGACCTCCGCACATTTCGGTTACCGCTCAGGAACTATGCCAGTTTTTTCCACACAGCCTGTGGCGTCTTCAAGTTGACTGGACGATATCGTTACACACTCTTGCACAGGTGGTGTTCATCAACTTCTCAGTGCATCGAGATCGCCTTGAGCCATCAGCGCCCCACAAATATGGTCCCACAACTTCTTCCGCTCTCCGTCGCGCTCTTCGCGGATCATGTTATGCATGATTCGAGCCTTTCTGGCAAGATCCTGGATTGATGCGATCTTTCGCCGCGTCGTCTCCCGCTCAAGTGGCCCTTGCTGTCCGCATATGACGAAGGACAAAGCTGAAAACACGTTTGGGCCGTGTGTCTGCACGTCCCGTCTTCAGTGCTCGCTATGAAACACACGAGTCCTTCGCGGCACTTCCGCTCCGTCGTTGCCTTGTTGTTTCTCAATGCTATTCTGTCCGCATCTGCTGTCATATTCAATGATCCTGCAGAATTACTTCCACATAAGTCTTATGACTATGTCATTGTGGGAGGTATGAATATATGTGGTTGTTTTGGCGTTAGGCTTAGTTTTATACAGCTGGCAATGCGGGAAGTGTCGTCGCACACCGATTGACAGAGGATCCCAGCGTCAATGTCCTCCTTATCGAAGGCGCGTACTCTTTTCCGCATGTTATTGTAGACGTGGACTGACGGTTACTCTGACAGCTGGCGGTGATGATCAAGGCCCCGAACCCCTTGCGCAAAACGTCCCAGTCCCACTCATGGCGACCACGCTCCACAAGACGCGGTTTGACTGGAATGTGACTACGACTCCACAGAGGGGTCTTGCGAACAAAACGCTGCATTATATTCGTGGAAAGGGTCTCGGTGGCTCGACCACCGTCAGTAAGTCGACTTTGTTCCGTGGTCCAATAGCACTAAGACTTGTGATATGTGCCAGATTTCCTGACTTTTGCCAGGGGTTCAGCAGAGGACTATGATCGGTGGGCCAGGGTGACCAACGATGAAACTTGGAGCTGGGAAAACATGTTGCCCTACATGCAAAAGGTGCGCAATTGAGACTCGCCTCATGAAACCTATTGACGTGGGGTACAGTTGGAGCGTCTCACGCCTTCGACCGATGGTCATGACATATCGGAACAAATTGACATACCTGCTCGTGGATCCAGTGGGCCACTCTCCATATCTCTACCCAATCATGAGCTCTTGCCAGTAGACGACCTGATCATGAAAGCGACGCAAGATATGCCTGAAAAATTCCCATTCAGACAAGATTTAAACGCAGGGAACCCACTTGGCTTCGGTAAGGTTGCTTGCATCTGTTCTTGTTGTTGCTGAAATTGGCTAGGTTACAACCAAGCGGCAATTGACCATGGTGCTCGAGATAGCGCGTCATCAGCTTATATCCGACCAGCCCTTGCCAGAGGGGATAATTTGGATGTCCTGCTCAACAGCCAAGTGCTTAAACTCCTTGTCACAGAGCACGTTCAAGGATCTCCGTCGTTCCGCACTGTTGAGTTTGCTACCGGTCCGGAAGGCATGTACCATTTTCTCACTCGTTTTGTTGACTCTGAAGAGACAAAAAGCCCGTGTGTACAAAATGACGGCTAACCTGGAAGTCATCGTTAGTTGCGGTTCCATCCAGACACCCCATCTCCTACTTCACTCTGGCATCGGCAATCCGACAGACCTTGAAGCAGTTGGGATCTCTACTATAGTGAACTTGCCTGATGTAGGGAAAAACTTGCAAGATCACCCACTGTTTTCCCAGCCCTACGTGACCTCGGTGGGCAATCAACTCGACCAGTTCATCCAAAACGAGACATTCCGTATCGAAGCACTGGGGGAATGGAAGCAGAGTCGTAAAGGCATTATGGGATTGTCACTGTCAAGTCAAACTGGCTGGCTGCGACTCCCTGACGACTCTCCTATCTTTAGTTCCACCACAGACCCTTCTGCGGGACCCAGGACTCCTCACTTCGCGGTGATATTCACTGTCAGTTGCATCCGATCCGTTGCGTTTCCGTGCTGACACGCTTGATCAGCCTACTTTTGTCACGTCAGACCTATTGCACGGTACCTCGACAGGTTTCCTTACTGTTTCTAATATAGTCGCGAATCCAACATCACGTACGTACCTTTGAGCGACTTTCACTGTTTTGCAATGAATAATCCCATCAATAAGGGGGGTCAATCTCACTCACCAGCTCCAATCCATGGGTCCAGCCTGCTATTGAACTCAACATGCTCACCACGGATTACGATATCTACTGCATGCGTGAGGCTGTCAAGACATCTCGCGAGTTCCTGCGCTTGCCCTCACTCGCTCAATTCGTCATTGGTCCCTATGGGGGTCTGTTTCGCATAGAAAGATCACCATCATTAAGCTAATGGAACACACAGAATTATCGGACGACATGACTGACGAGGAGCTCGAGGAGTACATCCGCATACGGGCGGGAACAATTCATCATATGGTCGGCACGGCGGCCATGTCCAGTTGGGACACTGAGGGTGGTGTCGTCAATCCCGATCTGTCCGTCAAGGGCACACACGGGTTGCGAGTAATCGATGCATCTGTTTTCGTGAGTTCTGTTGTGTCCGTCTGTTGCTTTTGGATGACCTGACACTGAATAACAAGCCGTTGGTCACTGCGGCACATACGATGGCCCCAACATACATTGTCGCCGAACGTGGTGCGAGTATTGTCAAGAATGCCCGAAGTGAGAGACATGAGATGCCTGAACATGGCGCACAGCATATGTTCGCCGCACAGAGGGAACTACAGCATTCTGAACTCTAGACTTGGATGGACTGTTGGGCGTTTGAATTCTGAAGGGTATTATAATATATATTTTAAGGAGGTGTCACCACTCCACACTCGACTTGTATAAACCAACCAGAAATTATGACAATATTTACTTGATCTTCAGCTTGTTATATATCTGCTCGGCATCCCCTAGCTCGACTGACGCGTCTGCTTTGACCTGATGTTTGCGTCGGTTACCACCAGGGCGAGACTGACGATAGTTAGCCTTCGCGCACAAGCTTACCAAGGAGTAAACCGTCTTGCAAGACAAAGAAACAGACTTGAGGTTCGGCTTCTTTCGTTCCAACCCGCGCAGGTTCGAAGCGCCTCAGCTCAGCGTGATCGAGATTATGTGGTCCATTATTACAACCATAGGGGGAGCGGTACCTCCAGGACGTGCTGGAAATGATGGCCCAACACACACGGTGGGATCAAGGTGTTTG
Source organism: Singerocomus rubriflavus (assembly GCA_038088835.1). Taxonomy (NCBI): domain Eukaryota; kingdom Fungi; phylum Basidiomycota; class Agaricomycetes; order Boletales; family Boletaceae; genus Singerocomus; species Singerocomus rubriflavus. The sequence continues at coordinate 7,865 of JBBPJS010000787.1, read as the reverse complement.
ATCGACACATCTGGGGTATGGTTACCGGAAATGTTCGGAAAACCGTTACCACTATAACCAACATAGATACACATATAGTCAAGGGCATGTAATAACCTTGGCAAGTTGTACATTTCTGGTACAATTCTTGCCCATAGTGTCAATAAGTATCCAGCTTATACTTGGATCGTAGTGTGTCATAACGTCTCCTTAACCTGGACTAGTCACAAAGATTGTGTGACGGTGACATGTTACATAATGCCTTGTCACGCTACGTTGGAGTCAATCCACGTGTACACAGCTTGTACGTTTCGTGACTTAACTCCTACTTATTATGGGTCCCTCAGCGTCCTCGACTCGGCGTCGAAAGGTTAACCGACAGGCTAGGCGGCTGGTACCTAACCTCATCGTGGCTGTGGGGGCCCGACGAGGCTGTTTAACAGGTTGCCGATATCCTATTTAAACGCACTGTCTATCTATCGTTCTAATTCTCATAGAATCGCATACCCCAACTTCCCCACACCGATGCTACGCAGCAAATCCACGACACCCGCTCGTCCAACGGAAAGTACTCTCAAATATGGCAAGGCATCCTACGAAGAAAAAATTCTTGGTGTATGGCGTGTACTGGTCGTGAAAGGCTCGCCTTTGTCGATGTTCAGCTTCCGATGGGAGAACTTCTTCGCAACGTTTGCCATTCTCCGCCGCGCCATCTATGACGTGTACAATATCAGCCCGAGGTTTTTTACACTCAACATTATGGCGCAGTTCTGGTTTGCAATCGAGGGGCTACTCTCTCTCTACTTTACTAATAGGCTGCTTTTCCTGGTGAGTACACTTGAGCTCTCCGAGAGTGGTATGAACTCAGTGTTGTTAGATCGAGAAGCAGATTTCAGGAGGCTTCGCCGATGATAAGAAATCCTCTGAGCTATACTTTGCGGTGATATACAAAATCGCTTGTTCTATCTTGAGTGCCTATATGGGATGGTCATCGTACGTCATGAAACATTTATGGCATTGGATGCACTTAAAGTTCTTCGATAGACAGCAAAACAGACATGCATATTCTTCACGTGTCAAATATGAGTACCAAGCTCGTATATTCTCTGGTGAGTCCGGAATTAACACGATCTCCAAAGTATCTGTTATGAATCGAGACATACAATTCTAGCAAAGTTGCTTTGGGATCTGTCAACTTCTCAGGGTATGCATTTATTTCATTAATTCTAGTATCAATTCATGAAATCTTATCAGACAATGCGGGATCCAACATCGACCCCGAAGGTGTATTCCAATGTTTGGAACAAGGAACCATACTGGTGAACTATGTGATATCGTTTCTTTTGCACCTCCGTTTCATTACGTATGTTATTGGGAGTGGTCTCAATGACGGAGGTCCTGTATTCCTTGCTCTTTGCGTGCTGCCTCCCTTTATGAGACAATTTATGTCAGGCGATCTCTGGACAAAAGGTGCGATAGACTTAATGCGAACCAAACTCCCAGCCCCTAACTGGTTCGTGTTGCTGGGGTTAGCTTATGTGGCCAGTCCAACGAACGAGTTTTACATTCGCAAATCTACCTTAGAAAAGCTCGGCGAAGGCGAGTTGAAGCAAGAGGTTATGGCAGGAGGTGCCAATAAGTTTTTAATGAATGGTAGCTCTTCGGCTTTGTTTGGCTATCTGCATTCATCTAACACATATCAGAGTACCGCAAGGCAAAAGACGGCCTCGGAGATATCCCCGATACCAGACCTGAATTTGCGTACGCCCGGCAGCGTGAATCATTGTTGGATATCTTTGTGTCACTTTGTTCAGATAGTCCAATAGTAACGTCACATTCTATCGACTGCTGGTTCAATACTGATTCCCATTTAGCTTTACTTTGCTTTCTTGGCACTTGTCAACCCCTCCAAGCTGTCCATCGTCCAACTTGCCGTTCTTGACCAGACTTCGACTTCATTGCGTCATACTTTTTTATACATGGGGCAAGTTCTCGACCTTTGGCCAGGCACATTTGCACGGATGAGGAACGTGTATGCCACTCTTGATACCAAGAGTAAGCTGAAGGATGGAGAAATGCTATTTCCACGCCCAGGATATGAGGCTAGCGCTGGGATGGCTATCGAATTACGGTAGGTGGATTTTATGCTCTTCGCAGTACATTAGACATAAAAACATCCATCCTCAGGAATGTGTCGTTCTCCTATCTCGGCAGTAAATCCGAACGCGCAGCGCTCTCTGGCGTTTCATTCACCATCCAACCGGGCCAGCTCGTCGTGATCGTTGGTGCAAATGGTAGCGGAAAATCGACAATCATCAAACTATTGAACCGCTTTTATGATTCTACTTCAGGCAGCATACTGATAGACGGGATCCCGATTCAAGAGTACAGAATAGATGAGCTGCGGAAAGGCATTGCGATGCTCACTCAGGAACACCAACTATATCCTCTGTCTGTCGAAGAAAATATCAAACTTGGTTCCTCGGTGGAGGGAGGAATGGACGACAACAAAACAGTCAAGGCGTCCGTGTCGGCCGCTAGTGCGGACGAGATCGTGAAGAACCTCTCAAACGGATACGGTACGGTGCTGGAGCGCGTCAAGTCCAGCTATCTCAGCTACTCAGCTCAAGGAAACAGAGAACTCGAATCTATCCAACAAAACTTAGAGAAATCGACACGTGTTTCAGGTGAGTGGTCACTCGTTGATTTTGTTCACCATGTATTCAACTTTTCTTTTCTTGACGCCTGCAGGGGGAGAGAAACAAAAGCTTGTAGCGTACGTTTTGATCCCAACACACTTGACCGTTGTTGCGACGGTATCTGATTGGTACGACCTCTTCAGCGCCCGCACGTTCATGCGCCTCTTCACGTCACCCATTAAGCTCGTAACTGTAGATGAGCCCAGCTCTGCTCTCGATCCCGAAGCCGAATACCGCTTGTTCGCCAACCTTCGCCAGGAAAGACACGGTCGAACGATGATCTTTGTCACGCATCGGTTCGGGCACTTGACGAAATACGCAGACCTCATCATGTACGTCCATTTTTCTCCTGTCATATCCCCACTCGTGAGGCTGGTTTACACATCACTTTTGCGGTCCGATGACTGACTGCCTATGATGCACACTGATCCTACTCTACTCTAGTTGCATCAAAGAAGGCGCCGTAGTTGAGACCGGCACCCATACAGATCTGTTGTCAAAAAAGGGGGAATATGCACATTTGTACAACTTGCAGGCGGAGGCGTTCGCAAACACAACATAACCAGGAGAGTAGAGGGTGAATAAAGTCTAATTGTAAACTTTGATGATTCACCTCCCTCGGTGGGTTACAGCGAACCAAGTCCTGCGATCACAGATCGTCGAGGATATTCACATGTTTAAATAGAGTCTGAAGCCAATCAAATGATGGCCTTGTAGATGTTGTTGTAGAGTACTTCGTCTCATCGTCTTGATGAACTTTAACATCTATCCCATATAGCAGAATGTTGGAATCCCACTGCTGTGTAACTTTTCATTTATTGTAATAGCAGACTATCAATGAACACTGGCCCAACAGCTGGTGTGCCACTTTTGCGCTCCTTTGGCATCCATCTTTTCTCCTTAATCCCCAGATTTCTATTTCCAAAGTATCTTTTACTTTCAAAGCTCCAATCATCACTCGCTTGTACCAAATGTCCTAGGCCATCGCAGTATTTTCTCACTTGTGCATTCAGTGGCTCTTCCAACTCAGGAAGTACTGCCATGGAAATGTGAAACCTCTGTTCAAGACTTGTGTAAAAGTCTTCGATCCACAGTATCGCACCGTTCACGTCTGTCTCAAGTTCGTTCATTACAATTCTTATGATGTTGTAGCTGTCATCTCCGCGTGATTGCTCGAGATTCCAGGAGAGGACATCCTTCAAAAACGATCAGTAAATCCTGTGGAGTGCGCTATTGGATCATGAACGCTACTAACGTTACTGATATTGATCATGTCGATGGAGACGAAGCTCATCTCCTGAATTGCTGGATGCGAAATAACCTCATCGGGGCGCTTCGCCGCAATCGTGTCGCGTCGGAACTCAATGTAACTCTTGATATCACGGATGCGATGCCCGTTTCTGTCGATGGCCTGCTGCACGACGGCATAAGATACTCCTCAAAGACCTTGATGAACCTCTTCTGTGATTGCTTGCTTGCGTTCTTTATCACGAGTTCCCAGAATCTGTTGAATAGATGTCATTTCGAATATTCCTGTGAGAGCTGGTCCAGCACTTACTGACGAGCTACTTCCCCACCGATCTATTTGCCTTTCGATCGTGGCTTATATGGATTACGGGTAGCGTCTATTATTCCATACTTTTGCTTCTGGACTACGCAAGGCTCAGACATATCCGAATGCTCATCGATGATAAAGAGCGAATTCATTAGATGACAACCAGTTCTAACATGCTCTGATCGCATGGCTCAAAATCATTTAGTTGTCTGGCATGTAGTCAGTCACCTTTTTTGCTATAGGATAAGCCAAATAGGCAAGGAGATCTATCAAATAAGGTGAGTGTGTAAACGTGGACTGGGTGAGATGCTTCACTGACATCGCAACGATAATAGCCTCTTGTGCTTTCTGGCTGAAGGCACCAAAGCTTGCGGCCCAGGCAGTAAGTTCCTTCGGCGTAGTACGGGTCGATACGGCGAGGCCAGGGCCATCTCGCAACCAAGTTCGGGATGAAGATCTTGGCTGGTGCATTATACTCATTGGCACGTTTCTTAAGGAGTCTTTTTCTGTAGCGAAGCCACTGGCGATGCTTTTACACCTTCCAGAGATGACTATAGGTTGCAGAACGGATGATCACTCCCAGAGAAAGCAGAATGAATGTTTCCATCTGGTGAGGTGAAGACCGTATTTAGCTTTCACACCTGCAAGCTTTCTCTTTGATATGACATATAGACTTGCTAAAGAGACAACTTGATGACCAGAATCTCCTGTTAATGCATGCTATGTTGGTGACATTGCATATTACCGTTGGTCATGAAACGCTCCATGATTAATGTCCAGCAAGGCGTAATCACAGACTCGTGTTGGGAATATCCGAGGAGGAACGGAAAAGGAACAGGTCGCACCTCTGACAAGTACCAGTCCGTCACTGAGGAGTCACCTTTTTCAAGTGAAGTTCACATTGCGAAAATAGTTCCTCCGCAAGCATGGTCTGCTCTGAAGAGCGTCCATCAAAGGTGAATACAAGTCCAGCAGTTAGGAACGGACTTACTATTGGGGCAGGCGGTCTGTATGTATTTGGAACTTCTCGCATCATATGAATCTCACAACCTGTCCTTACAGAATCATATGTATATCTCCCCTGATAGCTATGTAGCAGTCTGTTTCTGAGAGCTGTCGATGCCAGTGAGATCTACAAGACGGAGAGGACAGTTCCCCACAAGCACGATTTATGGTTTCGAGCGTTGATCAAAGGTATGCACTCACATCTCCTTTAGATCATGCTCATAGTATGAGCAACTCTTCATCCATCACGTGTATACCCATTACCTCATCGATGCAGTCATTTCACCACAGTCAGTTTGTATCCAATGTGAAGAGTCGGTGCACACTGCACAGTGATATGGTGGTGTTCCGCGATAAGAGATACACGGCCCGTACTTATATTGTATTCACGTCAGGCATAGCCACGAAAATTTTTGTGAGCCCTGTGACTGACATGAAGAAGCATGTGTTGAACCGAGGTGGAGGGCAGCCACTGAGGTGCCCGCAGAGGAGGAACCTCTGGCTTACCAGGTGGTTTACGGGTTAAAAAACTTGTCTATTAGTTTTGGATCTGCGAGCTCTCATATACAGGTGTATTTGACGTGTGTGGGATACTAGCATTCCTAATGTAGTAGTACGCTGACCTAAACTACAGCACATGATACAGGTGTACAGCATATGATTATAAATGTACAGCACATGATATCTGATGTGTGATACAACTGTATGATATGACAGTTGTATGAGGTGGCAGCTGAGTAGTGCCAGTTCAACAGCATGACTGCAACTGATGATCCTTGAATGTTCCCAATATGGCACACTATGACAATAGTTAGCACAAAGTCCAGATAGTGGGAAATGGCACAGAGTGCTGATCAACTGATGACTCCAACCACCTCATGGTTCATATTGGTGGTTTATGTGTTGGTATGCACCTTGCTTAACTGGTAATTCGGTGTTAATCAACCCTTGTCAGAATATCCTAGATGATTGTCTCGAATCTGACACTTTCTGCCCTCATTGAATGAATAGGCTTAAGAAAGGGTGAGGATAAGGTGTCAATGAAGGCAAAGGTTATTGTGCACTATGGACGAAAACAACTATATGCCTTCTGTTCGCCTCATCTCAGATGAAACCAAGAGATTGTCTACACTGTACTCCAGCACACAAGTGTTGCAGAACTAAAGAGTTCTGCTACTCTGCCAACTAACCCAACCAACCTGGCAGATGACCAGGAATGATACAGTGAATCCTTGAGATACAATGTCCAGATAAAAGGAGTGCTGGACAGCAGGAAGGGGGAACAGATAAAGGAGAGGACTGAGGTAGGAATGTCTTCAGAGATGAACTCCAGGACTACTCTTGCAAGTTCTTGTTAATGCTAGTACTCTTGCAACTAGGTTCTGGCTTCCTCCTAATACTACAACCTAATGTGTGTAGCATAATCATGTTCAGCTCTTGGGGCAAGAGTTCCAAGCCTTGGGTAATTGTGTGGCTGATTCTAGGTTGCCATCCTTGAGAATGAAAGCAGTGTCACTGTAGATACGTGTGTATGTTCATATAACCTCAATGTATGTCCCAATAGAGATGTAGTATTATCTGTGGCTTAAGTTATCTGTGAATGATAGTCCTAATATGATAAGATCCTACACAGCAATGAGGTGTTGGAATTAGCAAGCATGCATGCAGCCACAGCCACAACTGGTCCGAATGACTACTGGTGTCCATATGGCTCAATACGCCATTATTGCTCACATATTGGACATTATATGGACCATTTCACTGCCTTCATTGCATATTCACTATTTCTCTTATTCCTGTGTCTTGCATATCAGGAGCTCTGCCAGCCCCTAATATCCCCTTTAGCCAGTATTCATTTACTTTCATATATAAGATGCTTTTTGTACTCAAAGCACCTCAGTCTGTTGTCAAGTGCATGACTGAGGTGAGATACTTGTTATTCAATATTACTACATATTCATAGCTAACTTGTACATAGTTACTTCTACTAGGTGAATATATTAAAGTCTGTTGTTAAGCACATGACTGAGTTACTTCTATTAGTTGTGTGCACCTCTCAATCAAGTGCTATTTCCCACATGAGAGCCTCTTGGGATTGCAGGTATAACATCAGTACTTGGTATGATAGAGGAGTATGTCACATGATCTTTAATAGTTTCTGGTACTGGGTCTTGATATAATGAATGGGTTCCATACTTGCATAGGTTCTGGGGCTGAACTAGCCAAGGTACAAGTTGGCTCACTGGCCTTGTGTTGGTGATTTGGTACTGTGAGGGACTGTCAATGAAATGATAGAGGGGAGAGGGGAGAATTAGCTTTATCTCCAAACATCTCACTCCTAGGAATCCAATTGTTGCGGAACCAAAGAGTTCTGCTACTCTGCCAAACAACCCAGCCAACCTGGCAGACGACCAGAGATCTAGGTACAGGGCTAAACCATAATGTCGGAATAAGGAATGGTGACTAGAACAGTCTTGAGGTCTGTGGATAAAGAGAAGGACTGTGCGTCGGGGGATCTTCTGTGTCTAGAGCTCCAGGACTACTCTTGCAAGTCCTTGATAGTAACCGTACTCTTGCAATGGTACTCTGTCTTCCTCCTAATACCTAACCCCTAACGGGAAAGGCAT
>JBBPJS010000786.1:0-13865 GCA_038088835.1 Singerocomus rubriflavus | reverse complement strand
CTGTTGTCCCCCAGCCAAATCCACTTGTTCACCTCTCCTACTCTGCCTGCAAAGGTGGCCTAGTGATGTTTAAGGAACAGCAAGTAAAAGAGTAGCTATTCACCTACCCGGTCTTCGGACTGCCTAGGAGTGAGGCATTGCTCAGATACAGTCTCATCTATCCTCCTCTCCTTTTCTCTCCTTACTGTGTGGTCATGCAAGCTCGAGCCTTGGTCAAGATGATGTCATGGTCAAGATGCCTCGAAGCCACATTCATTGAAGTATCGTTCTATCTTTGTGAAGGACACTAACCCGATGTAGTAAACCCACGTGATGCAAGGTCTTATCGCAAGAACCTACGGATGTTATACCTGCGGGTTGCATAGGTGTATGCTGCCGGCTTCCCTTATCCTATTAAATAGTATTTATAGATGTTCCTTCTTGGCTGCAGCCCTGGAGATGATACCATTGGGTGCTGTGTGGAATGCCCTGGTATGGGGTGGCACCCCTGACCAGCTTTCAAGGTTGGCAACCTGGAGATAGCCATGTGATTACCCAAGACCTGGACTCCTTGCCCCAAGGGTCGTCCACGATTATGCCAGTCTCTTAGGTGCTGATATTAGGAGGATGCGAGCACAGTGCAATAGTCTGTTGCTATACTGACGATGCAATAGTTCGTCAAGGTGTTGAAGATCACCCTTTCCTCACTTCTGACTCCCTCTCGCTGTCCTAGCATTCTCTCTTTCGGACGTTCTCAAGGATTCAGTCGTTGATGCCAGATCGCCCAACAGGTTATGGTGATAGAAGATAGGCAGGGTTGTATTAGTGTTTCTCTGGTCGCTCAACACTACCCAGGAGTGAGGCATTGCCTGGATGCAGTTAGCTATCCTCCTCTTCTCTCTTCCCTATCTGTGTGGTCATGCAAGCTCGAGATCCGATCAAAATGATGTCACAGTCAAAACAACTCAAAGCCCACGTTCTTTGAAGTATCACCTATCTTTGTGAGGGCATTAACCCGATGTAGTAAACCCACATGATGCAAGGTCTTATCGCAAGAACCTACGGATGTTATACCTGTGGATCCTATAGGTGTATGCTGTTGAGATTGATGACATGTTATTTATTAGTTGTTCCTTCTTGGTTGTGACCTTGGAGAAGACCTTGTTGGAATAACGCCTCAAGGTGGGGTGGCACCCCTGACCAGCTTTCAAGGTTGGCAACCTGGAGATAGCCACACAATCACCCAAGATCTGGACTCCTTACCCTAAGGGTCAACAATGATTATGCCAATCTCTTAGGTGTTGGTATTAGGAGGATGCAAGCACAGTGCAATAGTCCATTGCTATACTGATGATGCAATAGTTCATCAAGGTGTTGTAGATCACCCTTTCCTCACTCTCAATTCCCTCATTGCTGTTCTAGCATTCTTCCCTCTGCGACTGCTCAAGGATTCTCTTGGTGATGCCAGATCACCTGACAGGTTGTAGGTGATGGATGATAGGCAGGATTATAGTGTTTCTCTGGTCGCTCAACACTATTTGCCCACCTGGTCTTTGAACTGCCTGGAAGTGAGGCATTGCCTGGATGTGGTTTCACCACTTCTCCTCTACCCTATTTATAACTGTGTGGTCATGCTAGCTCAAGACTCAGTCAAGATGAAACCCAGTCAAGACATCTTGGAAGACATTTTTTGTGAAGATTCAGCCTTTCTTTGTGAAGGCACTACTTGGTGGAAAACCCTATGTGATGCAAGGCATTATCACAACAACCTATGGATGTTATATCTGTGGGCTATAGAAGCATACATTGCTGCTAGCCCTTATCATATTAACAAGATAGTATTTATAGTTGTTTCTCCTTGTCTGCAGGCTTGGAGATGATCCTGTTGAGTAACTGTGTGAAGACCCCAGGATGGGGTGGCACCCCTGATCAGCTTTCAAGGTTGGCAATCTGGAGATAGCCACACAATTACCTGAGAGCTTGACTCCTTGCCCCATGGCTTGACCATGATTATGCTAGCCTCATAGAAGCTAGTATTAGGAGAATGTGTACTAGGTGCAATAGTCCTGGTAATACTGACAATGCAAGAGTTTGTCAAGGTGTTGTAGATCACCCTTTCCTCACTCCACTCCCCTTTCTGCTGTTCAGCATTCCTTCTTCCTGTGACTGCTCTAGAATTCTCTTGGTGATGCCAGATTGCCTGATGGGTTATAGGTGATGGATATAGGCAGAGTTATAGTGTTTCTCTGGTTGCTCAACAGCTAACTTCTATAGAAAATTCATCCTGAACTATTCAAACCTTGTGCAACCACTCATCAACCTCATCAAGAAATCCCAACTGTGGGAGTGGACACTGGTGTGTGAAACCACATTCCAAACCATGAAACAGTTGTTTTTCACCAAGCTAGTACTCATGTTCCCAGACATCACACAACCCTTCACCATCTCTACTGACACCTCCCTCCTGGCATCTGGTGTTGTCCTCTTCCAAAAGAGCCCTGACAGACAACTACACCCTTGCTTATATATCTCCCAAGCCTTCTCCCCAGCTGAAAGAAACTATGACATTTATGACTGGGAACTTCTCACCATCATCCATGCATTAAAGACATGGTGGCACTATCTTCAGGGCACTGGACATCCCATTACCATCCTTACTGACCACAAAAACCTCACATACTTCTGGGAGGCACAGAAACTTAACTGGAGACAAGCACAATGGCTTCTTAACCTAGCCAACTTTGACTTTTATCTTTGCCACACCCCTGAAACCCATCTTATGGCACCTGACACATTATCCTGCTGGAGCAATCATGGAAAGGACATCTCTGACAATGACCACATCACCCTCTTGCCCCCCTCCCTGTTTGTCAACCTCATTGACACTGACCTCTTCTCCCACATTCATTGACAAACCAAGACCAATTCTTTTGCCTCTGACATTCTTAATCACCTAGACTCCTTCACCCCACTACCTCTCCAACCCCACTTAGGTTCCTTTCAGCTTACAGAGGGAATGTTAATCTACAACCAATGCCTCTATGTACCCCCCAATGTCTGGAGTGACATCTTACAGTGTGTCCATGACCATGAAGTGGCCAGCCACCTGAGGCTGCAAAAAACACTCACCCTCCTTATGCAGCACTACTAGTGGCCAGATATGGCCATTGTAGTATGCACTTATATAAGGAACTGCATTACATGCCAGGCCAACAAGGCCAATACCCACCCGACAATCTCTCTGCTACAATCCATCGCCTTCTTCACCCCTCACCCTTTCCAACAAATCAGCTGCAACCTAATCACCAACCTTCCTATTTCCCACAGATTCAATGCCCTCATGGTCATGGTTGATCATGAGCTTATGAAGGGGGTAATTCTCTGCCCTACCAAGAAAACTGCCACTACTGCTACCCTTTTTTTCGAATCTGTATACCAGCATTTTAGGCTATATGACAAAATTATATCTGATAGAGGACCCCAATTTACATCCAACTTCACCTGCACCCTTGGAAAACTCCTCCACTATGACCTAGCCCTCTTCATAGCATACCATCCACAAATCAATGGGCAAACTGAACAGGTCAATCAAGAGATCAAGACATACCTCCACATCTACTGCAGAAACAACCCCATCAGCTGGACTGAACACATCACCCACACTAAATTCACACACAACCACTGCCCTCACTTAGTCACCAGCAAATCACCATTTTTCCTTCTTATGGACTTCAAACCACACCCACTCCCTGATATACCCCTATCCTTTGACAACCCCTCTGCAGATTTCCACATAAAACAACTTATAGAAGTGAGAAAGGAAGCCAATGCCACCCACAAACTAGCAAGAATGCATATGCAAAATAGAAAAACCTGCAACTACCATCCCTTTCAAACAGGAAACAAAGTATGGCTAGAGGCCACCAATTTAAAATGACAGATTGTAAACCCCAAGTTCACCCAGAAACATGAAGGGCCCTTCACTGTTACAGAAGTAATATCCCCAGTAGCATTTAAACTCTGTCTCCCAAAAACCTGGAAAATACATCCAGTTTTCCATGCTTCTCTTCTATCTCCATATCACACTGACAGAAACTCCCCTGCTCCACCAGTACCTGAATTAATAGATGAAGAGGAGGAATATGAAATAGAATGAATAATATGGCACCACAGAATGCCATCCTTCTGCTCCTTCCTGATCTGATGAAAGGGATATAGCCCAGAAGATGACTTTTGGATCCCAGAAAGGGATCTCTTTCATTCCCTATGACTTCTCACCAATTATAAAAGACACAACCATCTTTAGACTCCACAGGAATCCACTTTCAACTCCTCTACCATGACTTTCTACACCCTCACCTGCAAACTTGCATACATGTCCATTAACCCCAAAATCACCATCAGCCATGTCTCTGAATCCAATGTCACTACCCTGATCATCCAACCACTCCAAGAACTACCCCAACTTGGAGAGACTTCTGATATGTCATCGCTATATCTTTCTTCTACAGCAAATGTTACATCTTCAACCCTCATCTCCTCTAATAAGGAGGAGGCAAACACTTTTACTGATAATGCTTCTCACCCTCCTCCATGAAGTGGAATCCTCTCTGTAGACCTCCCATTATATGCATACAGAATGCAAAACAGCTGACATGATACCAACTATGCCCTTCACATTAGAGTGTTTACCCAAAATGCATGTCTTTTTGTCCTCATTGAAGCCCACCTTGACATGGGCTCTCCACTGCAATCCTTGTACACCATGTTCCTTGCACTTCAGAGGCTACACACCAGCACTGCCTGCATCCATAACAATGCCAATGCCATGTGTGCATTCCTCATCTCCATTATGAGCACCATAGCAGTCTCCCTCAAAAACTCCCTCATTGAACTCACCTACCAGATGGAGTTTAGGAAGTTCCTCAACAATCTGGACAAGTATCTCCATAACCTCACCACTGCTGGTCTCAAGGACCCTACTACATCCCCTACTCCCTTTGCATTGAACACACCCCTAACATTTGATAAAATGATGATTGTTGAGCATTTAGAAACCTACTGGACCAGAGCTCAAGGATGAGTAGTCCTACCACCCTCACACCCATGCTACAACAAAGCTTGCTTCCAATGTCACTGCCTGGGCCACATTTGTGTTAACTGCCCCATATACCAATGCCTCTTCTGCATGTTGTGGCAGCCAGGCCACTCACAGGAGCATTGCATGCTTTGACAATCCACCATTCTCCCTGTGGATCACACCACTACTCACTTCCCACCTCCATCTTCATCATCCTCCTTGCATGATTCATCCAACCCTCCATTTATATGCAGCTTCCCTGTTCATCAGACTCAGCACCACCAAGAACACCCCTGCCCCCATGTCTCCACAATACAGAATGCTCCTCCCACCCATTTTATAGATACCCTGGCCATATGCAATGATTAGATGGATTATGGGGATGATATCTATAATGACATAGCTTATGGTAATATGACTGAATCCCCAGTCCATGAATCTGCTTCCTACAGTTGGGCATAGAAGGACTCATGTGGGCACTCGCTGCCTAGTAGGGGGGTATTGCTATATTTTTCTTACATTACCTACAAAGCCCACACCTAACCATGGGCACCACCTTCCATTTCTGTCACCATGCTGACCTTTAGTTTTCACAATTCACCCATCACCCATGTTTCTCCTTCTGCTCTTCTTTTTCATATGGCTTGGTTCATTTGGTCAGCATACCCTTTGCCCTTGAGCTCGTTCTGCTAGTAGCTACCCTTATGCCAGTATGCTCTCACACTGGCCCTTATGAATGGTCTGTGCACCTTGTAGGCCATATATATATGTAGCTGTTATGATATCATACCTTAGCTTTTGTCTCTCTTATACTTGTGTACATTGAATCACAAGCAATACCAAGTTGCTTAACCTCTCATTGCTCAGCAAGTGCTTAGCCTCAGTGCCTATGCTGCTTGCCTCCCCTTCATCCCCCAGTTAGCCAAGTCTCAAGGGCTATGTGTTGTCTTGCCCAAGGCATCATGTAACAGTTGTCTCTCCTTGCCTGCAGGCTTGGAAATGATCTTATTGGGTAACTGTGTGGAGACCCCAAGATGGGGTGGCACTCCTGACCAGCTTTCAAGGATGGTAACCTGGAAATAGCCATGTGATCACCTAAGACCTGGACTTCTTGCCCCAAGGGTTATATATGATTATGCCATACTTATAGGATATGGTATTAGGAGGATGTGCACCAGCTGCAAGAGTGCTTGGTGATACTGATGATGTAATAGTTTGTCAAGATACTGATGATCACCCTTTTCTCACTTCTGATTCCCTCTATGCTGTTCAGCTCTTTTCCCTTCATGACTGCTCAAGGATTTTCTTGGTGATGTTAGATCACCCAATGAATTATGGTGATGTATGATAGGCAGGGTTATAGTGTTTCTCTGGTTGCTCAACAGATTTGGCTAAGGGGACACCAGCCCTTGCACAACCCCTTATATATAGTACATGAAGGTGCACAGATCAAGCTGTGACCTGTGGTCTAGGATATACAACATTAATGCTATTGGTAGTTAAGATATAAGAGTTTAGTCCATGAGGGAAAGATTAGGCAGGATCCTGAGAAGATCAGAATGGAAGAATATCTGTAGGATTTAATATAAAGAGAAGATCATCACAAGATGTGAATGATCAAGGAGTGAATCATGGCAGAGATCCCATCAAGGGTTCTGCAGGGTCATGATTGAGATGGTATCTCAATAAGAGATCATATCAATCGAATGGTAGAGCAGATATGAGAAAGGCATGAAAGCCTTGAGAATGTGAGCAGATCTATAGATGATTGATGAGGGGTTATAATGATCAAAAGGGAGAGGGGTTAAGATATGATCATGTGATGGTGTGACAATGTGAAGAGGGAATGGAGTGATCACATGACCAGGGAAGTCATTAGGTTATAAAGTGCAACCCATGCACTAGGAGAAGTCATACCCTTGCACTAACACAAAGTATGCAGGGTGTATTCATGAGTGTGCACAAGTATGTATGCAATATCATCACAATGAGTAGCATCATGCCTCTTGTTGGAACATTATGCAGGTTACCAAACATACCCATGATTTACAATGACACCATCTTCATTCTTAAGGATAGCAACCTGGAAACAGCTACATGATTACCCAAGTACTGGAACCCTCAACCCAAGATATGAACATGATTATGCTATCATCATTAGGAGATAGTATTAGGAGGAAGCTAGAGCATGTTGCAAGAGTACATTGCTAGAAAGAACTTGCAAGAGTAGTTCTGGAGTTCAACCCTAGAAGATAGTCCTGATGCAGTCCTCTTCTCATTCCATATCCCTCATCCCTGCTATTCAGCACTCTTTATATCTGAACATATAGGTCAATCTCCATACCAAGATCTCTGGTTGTCTGCTGGGTTGGTTGGTTAGGTTGGCAGTGTAGACAGAACTCTTTGGTTCTGCAACACAGTTCATAACAGGTGTATACTGCTGGTCAACCTTATAATATTAACATGTTCTATTTATTAGTTGTTTCTTCTTGGATACATCCTTGGAGAAGACCTGTGATGTCTCTGTGAAGCTCCAGATTGGGTGGCACTCTGACCACTTTCAAGAATGGCAACCTGGAATCAGCCATGCAATTACCCAAGATCCAGAATTCTTGCCCCAAGGATTGTCAACAATTATGCTACATTCTGTTATGACATTGCATGCATACTTGCATGCAATAACTCATGAATACCACCAAGTGTACTTTGTGTTAGCACTTGTGTGATGATATTTCCTAGTGCACAGGTTGCACTTATGACTTCATGACTTTCCCTGACTATGTGACAACTCTGTTCCTTCTTCACATCATCACTCTATCACTGTGATCACATCTTAATCCTTCTCCCTTTCTCTCACAACCTTCATGACCCCTCACCAATCATCTAGATTCTTGCCCACATCCTCAAGATGTCCACATCTTCCTCATTTCTGCTCTTACCACTTGATCAGTATAATCACTCATCAAAATACAATCTCAATCATGACCCTGCAGAACCCTTGATGGGATCTCTGCCATGATTCCCCTTTTAATCATTCACATCTTGTGATAATCTTCCATTGTAAAGTACTTCCCTGCATTCATCTCCACTTCTGATCTTCTTAAATGAATGCCTAATCTTTTACTCATGGACTATACCCTTTATCTTATCATCCTATAGCATTAATTACTCTATACCCTAGACCCAGTCTCAGCATGGTCTGTACACTTTCCTGTAATATATATAAGGGGTTGTGTAAGGGCTGTTGTCCCCCAGCCAAATCCACTTGTTCACCTCACCTACCCTGCCTGCAAAGGTGGCCTAGTAATGTTAAGCTATATAGCAAGTAAAAGAGTAGCTATTTGCCCACCTGCTCTTCATTGAGTGCCTGGGAGTGAGGCATTGCTTGGATGCAGTCTCATCCTCTACTCCATCCTCTCTTTTATTTATAACTGTGTGGTCATGCAAACTCAAGACTCAGTTAAGACAGAACCCAGTCAAGACACCTTGAAAGACAATCATTTCATACTTTGTGAAGATATGAAAACCCATGTGATTCAAGATAGTTATTGCAACCTCAAGATGATGTCATACCTGTGAACATCATAGGCATATGCTGTCAGATGTTCTTATCATATTAACCCTATTATTTATAGATGTTTTCTCCTTACCTGTGGGCTTGTGAGATGACCAGTGGGATATGGCTGTGTAAGGCCCCCAGTAGGGTGGCACCCTGATAATCAGCTTGTAAGATTGGCAACCTAGAGATAGCCACACAATTACCCAAGACCCTGACTCCTTGCCCCATGGGTTGACTATGATTATGCTGCATTCTTAGGTTGCAGTATTAGAAGGAAGCATACTAGGTGCAACAGTCCTGGTAGTACTAGGGATGCAAGAGTTCCCTAAGGAGTATGAAGATCATCCTCTTCTCATTCCTGATTCCCTTTCCTACTGTTCAGCATTCTCTCCTTCAGACATTCTCTAGGATTCTCAAAATGATGCCAGATTGCCTAACAGATTATGGTGATGGAAGATAGGTAGAGTATTAGTGTTTCTCTGATCACTCAACACATTCTTAGATTGTAGTATTAGGAGGATGCAGACATGGCTGCAATAGTGCTTGTTATACTGATGATGCAAGAGTTTGTCAAGGTGTTGTAGATCACCCTTTCCTCACTCTCAATCCCCCACTCACTGTTCAGCACTCTTTCTCTCAATGTTATAGATTTTGCCTCATAGAAAATAATGCCAGATTACCTGATGGGTTATGGTGATGGATATAGGCAGTGTAGCTCTCTATGGTCACAAAACCAGCCTAATCCACTTGTTACATCCTCTCCTACCCTGCCTACCAAGATGGCCTAGTGAAAATACAAGTAAAGGACAGTTATTCACCTACCAGTCCTTTATTGGATTCCCAGGAGTAAAACAGTCTGTAAATAAAGCTAACCTTTATCCTCCTCTTCTTTTCATTGTTTGTATCCTTGTACCATCCACAAACCAAGCTTGTTCCCTGTCCAGTACTTAAATCTCAACTGGAAGAATGGAAGACATTTTTTGAACCAACATCATACTAGAAAAGTATCAAAGACCACATGACTCAAGACTTAATCATATTTATTGAAGATGTTATATTTGTGGACACTTTAGGCTACATTGCCATATTGCCCTTATCATATTAATCATTCTATTGTTTCAGATAACTTAAGCCTCTAGTATCATCCTGACCTAGTAGGAACATCATTGGGGTTATCAAACATACCCACAATCTATGGTGACACTGTCTTCACTTTCAAGGATAGCAACCTAGTAAATAGCTATGCAATTACCCAAGGCTCAGAATCCTTGCCCCAAGAGTTGAACACAATTATGCAATGTATGTTAGGTCATCATATTAGGAGGAAGACAGGAGCTGGTTGCAAGAGTACCATGCTCATCAAGAACTTGCAAGAGTAGTCCTGAAGATTTCATATAGAAAGTCCCCCTGCTTTAGTCCTACCATCATATCTGATCTTCTTTCTGCTGTTGTAGCATTCCTTATATCCAACATCTTAGGTTTAGCCCCATATTGTTCATCCTGGTTGCCCAATGGGTTGTTGGGTTGTTTGGCAGAGTAGCATAACTCTTCAGTTCCACAACAGATGCAGCATATTTCATATCAAGAAGCAGTCAGCTCCTTGATGTACACAGCACTCAGCACTCATTCAGACATTTCATACACTATATCTACTGTCTTCTGTTTCTACAGCAACCCCAGTCTACCTTATTGGGATGCCATCTGTCATATTTACAGGTATCTTATCAGTACCAAAGACCTATGTCTTACCTATAGGGGAGTTGCCAAGTCACTTGAAGGATATATGGATGCAGATGGTAGCATGGTGAAGGATTGCAAGGCTGTCTTAGGCTACACATTTCTAATAGATGGAGGGGCTGTCTCATGGGCATTAAAGAAGCAGGAAATCATGTTGTTGTCAACCACCAAGAGTAAGTATGTCACCACTACTCATGCAACAAAAGAAGCCCTCTGGCTATGCTCACTCATGTGAAAAGTTCTTGGTCAAATTGACAATGATCTGACAACACTTTACTTGGACAACCAATTTGCAATTACATTGGCAAAGGATCACCAATATCATGCACACACCAAGCACATCAACATGCATTTCCATCTCATCCATTGGGTTATCAACAATGGCAAGATTTGCCTTATCTTCTGTCCTACCAATGACATGGTTGCTGACATGCTGTCATATCCCATACTTCAAGTCAACTTCAGTACCTCCATACCACCTCCAGTCCATCTCTCCTCTGTCCTCCTGTACCCACTCCATTCAGACTTGTACTTAGTGTTTCTCCCTGACTCTGTTCCTGTTATGTTCTCATATGTTACATATACCTTATGTTTCATTCCTCACCTAGTTAAAACTCCAATACTGGTGCTTGCTTAGAAGCACAGCTCTGAGGCTGTGCTCCAGCATAGTTTTACCTCTGACCCCTCCAGTACATAGTATCACCTGACTCTGGACTTAGTCACCTGAGTCCCTCCATATATAAACTTCATAGATACTTCTGTACACCTTAGTCTGAAATCAGCATAATGTCATCTGCTACCAAAGAGTCACTGAGTGACTTCATTCTGACTCACTCTGAACTTTGGCCTCCAATCCTTCCCCAAGTCTGAAATTGAGATAACAACACCTCCTCTTATTATCTCAAAGTCATCAACTGACTTTACTCTGACTTACTCCAAACTCTGACCTCCAAACCCTCCCCAAGTCTAAAGTCAAGTTGTTGACTGACTCCCTTCTGACTCACTCCATCCTCCAGCCCCCAACT
Source organism: Singerocomus rubriflavus (assembly GCA_038088835.1). Taxonomy (NCBI): domain Eukaryota; kingdom Fungi; phylum Basidiomycota; class Agaricomycetes; order Boletales; family Boletaceae; genus Singerocomus; species Singerocomus rubriflavus. The sequence continues at coordinate 2,485 of JBBPJS010000786.1, read as the reverse complement.
CCCCTTCTGTCCACCTTCCTCTGACACTCCACCTATTCACCCTATAAGTTATAGACTGACTTTCCCCTCTACACTTACCCTCTCTGACCTCTGACCTCTGGCCCTCTGTAAATTGGAACAACTGGATTCTTTGCAAGGGTGCACCACATATGATGAAGCCAAGTCCCATCTGAATCCCCTCAACTCCAGACCCTCAAAGTCCCCCTTGGAGCAACTTCCAACTCACCAAGACTCTCCCCTCTTCCAAGGTCAAGTGCTTCACTGCAGAACTCAGACTGTGCATGGCTTAAGAGGAAGTGCTGGAATAACAAGCACATGCACAGCCTGGACCATGACCAACTTGACAGATTACTGATGTGCATATGGATCATCATGCCACCATTCCTTGCATACATAGATTGTATGGACACTTTCATAGCCTCTATTGCATACTTACTGTTTTTCTTATTCCTATGTCTGGAACTCTAAAAGCTCCTTATATTTCCTTTTGGCTAGTATCATTCCTACTTTGTATATAAGACACATTTTTTGTGTACAAACACAGTCCATTACATGCAGTCCACTCTATTAGTTATACTTTGAACTAACTTGTACATAGTTCATATCTCATTAGGTGAATATAACAGTCTGTTACATTGTGCAACAACTGAGTTCATATCTCGTTAGTTGTGCACTTGTGTCATCTCGATCAAAGCCTATTTCCTACACCCTGTTGGTACAATAATGCCTTCCCAGGCTTGTATATTCATTTCTCCCCATTCCCCTTGAGTATGTAGCCCTAAGGCCTTGGTCTGTTCCTGACACCCAGAATCAGAGGGTGTGTGAATCTGGTGAAAGAGAACTGGGGGCAAAAGTGGTCGACAGCACTGAAAAGGGTGTGTAGCACGAGTATCCCAATTTTCTTTTTTCGAAAGAGCTGGATCAGGCAACTGTCACATTTGTGATTATGCAGTGGTAACGAGGCAGTGTGATACTAATAGCATGAGGTATCACGATTCCAAGAACATACATTACAGCAAGGAGCCTTCCTTTTTAGCGCACTTGAGGGGCAACCAACAATCCGAGACAATCAACATCTGAAGCACCATTTGCCCTAGCACCCGCCAGTCCCGTCTGATTATGAGACACAGTTCCTGTCGTGAATTCCATCATTCTCAAGATTGGTAACTGGATGAGGACTTCAGAAGCTTCCCGCCGGACCATGATCCTAATGGCTGGACCTGGCGATTCGTACTGGACGGATCCATGCTTTTGTTTTCTTGTGTCGAGGTACCTCGGCCCAACGAACTACTGAACTCAACCGAAGAATGAGGAAGGAAGGTCCGGGAGATTTGTTCAAATGCCCTTCCCCTCGCAACACGAATGATGATCAACAATTGTGCGATGCCCTGCAGGATTTCGTGTTAGATCTCTGAGTCGTGTCAAACAAGACTATAGGAGCTGGGGACTCGCCTGGACGTGGCTGACAGACAAAAATACGAGATTAGAAACATTGGAGTGGAATGCAAAGGAGAATATGAAGATGACTTCGAGGACAGAGAAGAGCGCTGCAGATTCGACGATCATTAATACCGCGGTCTCGTACGGACGGATATGTTCATTCCCGAGCGTATCTCGCATCTTCCACCAGAGCACAAACAGACGCCCGGCAACGAGGAGCGTATAGATAATGGTTAATCCCACTTGCAGGCAGAGGTATACAAGTTCAAAGTTGATGTTGTAAAATATGGCCCCGTTAGCTTCCCCGAGGACCACGATGGCCATTGCTGGATATGTAGGGCGTCATTCCCGTTGTATTGGCAGATAGGTAAGGTAAGAAGATAGGTACATACCAACCATGGCTACAAATAATGCTAGCATGGGAATAACGATTTTTCTTTGCCAGTCCCAAAGGATGAAGCAACGGTAGAGCTAATATGACGAGATGAGAACGATAGCTATAGAGACTGAAAGAGTTGGGAGAGCACTAACTAACAAGGCTTGCATGAACCATTCCATGAGGTAGTAGCTATGGTATGCGACTTCAGTGACGACATACGCCCGTGAACGTGCAAAGGACCTACCAAGCCAATGCCATCCTGTTTACCCAGAAGTCGAGCTCGTTGAGGATAAGCGCAGTCGGCCCGCCGGATGCATTTCGCAAGTCGATCCATATCATCTCCGTATACCGGGCATTTCCAGCAAACCCGAGTGTTGCGAGTGTGAAGGTAATCCAGATGTAGCTAAGGAGCATCCATCGGTCATACGCAATCTGACCACCACGGTATGGGCTTTGGGTCAAGGCGGACGTCGCCTGAATGGTCAGAAGAAAGAAAACACCTGGTGGTTGCATTCGGTTCAGCAGAAACTGCGAATAGATATGTGCACTTACCGTACGACACTGCTGAGAGCACCATGCCAGCGAGACGCGATCTCTCCAGCCATAAGTCGGTTCCGGGAGCGTACGAAGACATGTTTCCTTGTCGGATGGGGGGGGTGGAGTGTT
>JBBPJS010000785.1:0-13867 GCA_038088835.1 Singerocomus rubriflavus | reverse complement strand
CAAAGAAACAAAAAACAACTGGTAAATCACTACATCGGTGACTTTGTTGCGAGATATTGACATGACTCAGGGTCACCTGTTTCCCGACTAAAGACAGGACAGGATGGTCTTGTAAACCAGGTATGCCTCTCTCTAATCTTGGTCTAGTTGCCATCTTTCCGTGCCGCAGCCTTTGCAGATCCCATCTTCACAATCTAAGGTCCCCTCCAAGTTGCGGTCGTCGTCAATTGTTTCGTTCTTGGACAGAGAACGGTCTTCCACGCCTGGATCCCAATCCTCAGTCGGTACACCCCCCGTCGGTGGTTCAACTTCTGTTGCAATTTCAACCAAGGGTCCGGCTGGGACAGGCCCGCCAAAACGCGGACGCCCCAAAGGTAGCAAGACGGGCATGGGCAGGGGTGCAGCTGCAACAACGGCACAGACCAAACGTCCGAGCCCCCCTCGGCCAATACCCCCGCCGGTACGAATCGAGCCAGACTACCTGATTGGTGTGTAGGACAATGTGCATTTGAGAGTGAAGCTGACATGGTCGCTAGACGTTGAAGCAGAAGAAACGGGATCCTCGACGGATACAGATGGGTCGTGATACTGTGTTTATAGTACTTGTCGTGTAGTTAGGCGAGGTCTCCCACGTATGCACACCACACAAAGTGGGTCAAACACTCAGACTTTGAGCATTGTCTGCCTCGACGTTGAAACATTCCACTCCTTATAAGCTCGCAGGACGACTCTTTACCCTCACGTTCCCTGTCTTTTTCCGATGGCTCACCCCCTCGCGAATTTCGATGACCGCTCCACAGACTACCTCACAACTCAGCATCACAACCATCCACCTACGGACGACTTCAAGTCTTCATACGACGACCTTATCGACCAATATGCAGAGCCTTACTCGAGGATATCCCGTCATCAGACCTTCAAAGTTCAAACCCCACCCATCGATGACTCTGAATCCCGAGACCCATCGTATTCCTTGGACTGCAAATCCACGTATCCTTGTAGCAAGACTCGGGATGAGCCGGAAGATCCTTCTGGTCCCCCTCAGAGCTATCCACCACGGATTAAGTCGGAACATTTGGTCGATCAGAGGAAGTGGTGGCAACACGTGAGCGCCAGCCCACCCTTGTTCATCACCTTCCCACTCATATTTTTCTTCTAGTTTCTCCCCGACTCTTTGGCATGCCGGCTCTTCGTGATAACTGTTCTTATCGAGACAACGATAGATATCGCCATTGAGTCTGACCTTCTCATCCGACTGCGGCACTCTGGAAGTAACAAAATGCCTGTATACCTCAGTGTCTTCGCACTAGCACAGTATGGCATTCCCTTGGTTCTGTGTCCACGTTTTGACGTCTAGTGCAGCGTATTTCAGTTTGCTCTCGCCGTGGATGCAGTGTACGCTCGAAACACCCTGCAATTCATTTGTCTCATGTCAGTCGACCCGGGAAGATTACCGCACTTTTCTAATGTGTTGTCATAGATTGTTCAATCTTCTTTTCCTCCTCTACGCTATCATACAAATCGGAGAAATTCAAAACTCGACGACAACCTCTAAAGGCATTATCCACATACCAGTCAGCGTCCTTACGAACATCATTCCAGTGGTCATCTCTGCTGCGGAGATAGCTTATATCGCCCTCGGGTGGAAAATTTACAACGAGTTCGGGTGGAAGGTATACAAATTCCTCGGTGCCGACCGTCGCATCAAGAAGATGTATGCCAGCTATCAAATTTTCCATTGCCTCGTCAAGTTCGATCTCTTCTTTTGGGCCGGTTTCTCTGTTCAGTTCCTCTGGTTAGTGCTCTTGAAAACCGACTGGGAATACTACGTTACTTGGGCCGCTCTGCCTTTGTCCGTTATACTCGTCATCGAAGGTCACTTGGCAGCACGTCATGAGAACAAGTGGATGATGGCAGCGTTCTTGTCAGGGTGCATAGGAGCATTGGTGTACTTCACCTATAAAGCAAGCTAGTTCTCTTTTCTTCCCTTCCTCTGACGTTGACTTGTCGATAGACATACAAACTGCTGAAGTACCGTCACTCTGACTACGCTCAAGTATGGCATTCGCTTACCACTTTCTGTGAGCTCAGTCTTGTTTCCCTGTTTTTCGGATGATTCACGTCGAATACGACCAAACAGCCGCGATAGCGATTTTCCTCCTGCTAATAACCATCATTTTCGCCGTAATTGTGATGCGGAATTTCGGCAGGGGGCTCAAAGACTCAAGTAAGCAATAGCTCCAACTTTATGCTCTAGACAACTCATCATTTGTCTGCAAGTTGCGAGAAACACGGCACATGCCCGCGGCAATGGATCTAAACAGGTCCATGGCAGGCATATGAGCACGAATCCCAACCGGATGAGCATTGACTGAAAGCGCACTATGTCAAATGAATGGACCTGTATTATTTCGCGCTGTTGTCTTGTTGACTCAGTACGGTGGACGTTCCACTCGTATCGCATCACCTCGGCTGCCTGCTGCATCATTCTGTTTCCCGCATATATGGACTCTCGTCCAGTCTCTGCAGCCTCCTCGGTTCTACCCCTTTTTTTTTTTTACTTATACCTATACGTATTCTATACATACACGCTTGATAAATGGCTGGACTTGACATCCGCGTGCTGTATTGCTGTTTGATGGATTCGGAAGTTTGTGAACTGCGGTCTAATAATATGTGGAAGTAAGGTGGCTTATTACCAACATATCTTCTGTCCATTCATCGCTCGAAACGCACAACTAGCTACGCAATGTCCCAACGGTGAGAACCTCCCTCGAAGGCGTGCTGTAGACTGAGAACTTCCCAAAGCTTCCGTGCGCCAGGTTCGCTACGAGATCGTTCTGCCCTACTTGGCGGCCTGACCCCCCCTGCCTCGGGGCGCTCGTCGCCATTTGCGTTTGAACACTCGCTTCATGCATCGTCGGGGCATCGTTATGCGGAGGATCTGGAGGGTCAGAATGATGAACAACTTGAGGGTTTGTCTGCCAAAGTCAAGCTGCTAAAAGACGTAGGTGGTCTCGTGCGGGAACATCCTCGGTACTCATCTATTCTACCTACCAAAAGATAACGATTGGTATTGGGAACGAGGTCCGCGAGTCGACTGTTCAGCTCAGTCAAATGGTATGCCAACTCATTTCCCTCCTAGCAGTTCTTTGGCCAAGATGTTGTTTGTTTTGCTACTAGAACGATGCGTTTGCGGAGACGTCAGGCATCCTCGCAGGGACCTTCCGCCGAATGAACAACATGGCAGAGCGGCAGGGTTGTCGATGGCTATGGTACATTGTCTTCGCTGTCCTTGTCTTCTGGGTCTTTATCATTGTATGGTGGTTTCGACGATGAGAGCAAGAGAATTGACACCACGATGAACGTTCGACTCCAAGTTCGTTCACTTCAGATAGTATTTTTTATCATAATTCAACGCCGCTGTCATTATAGCTGAAAAATAATGCACTGAATACCACGGATATATCCCAGCAGACTCCAACACGACGGTAAGGTGAAGCGGCAGCTAATGCTATGGCACATCAAGAAACTTGGCGTGTCCAATCTCCCAAATCATTCGTCTCCGAAGGTAGGCCATATCTCGCTGTGAGAAGTTGAACGTCTCTTCTCCTCTGGACAGTGTCTCCAAGAATTGACACGTGAAGACACCGCAATCGTAGCCGTTCTCCTGTTGTGGGGTATCCTGTAAAGGGAACAAATGAGTATATGCATCTCTACGTGCAGTGATCCTAACATCTGGACTATAGTTCACCCAACCTGTAAAATCAAATGGCTTCTTCTTCTTGTTTTGATGTTCAAGGTCAAGGTAGACACGAAGACACTGTCGATCAGATTGAGATATAGCATTCAAGATATAAAAAAACACAAGGTATTTGACCTTGAACACTTGATGCCGGTCGAGGTTCATACTGTCGTAGGATTCTATACGTTTCCGGCGAAAGTTAATAGCAGCACCAGTCCAGTGAGAATTATTATGATTGATGGGAATAATGATAACATCTTTTGAAAAGATGTCAAACTAAGAGAATATTAGCAAATCAAGTGGGGGATTGAAAAGTGGTTATACCTTCTTAGTCCATTTTGCAAGTCTCGCCCGTTCGTAGCCTTCACCTTGTAGCTTAGACCAGAAAAAAGTATTAAAGAAATGCACATTCAACGGTTTTTTTCTTCCATTTGCTCCAGAATTCTCTTTACAAGCTTCGGAACGTTCGAGAATCATTGCACCATAAAAGTTGATGAGTTCATCATTTAGCCATTGGGACGGAAGTAGACGTGAGAGGTCCTTGTCGTAAACCTGTTCCCGCGCTATTTTCGAGATGATACCTTTCTTGGCTAAAAGGATGTCGACTTGTCTGTCCATTTCTGATGGCAGCGACTTGGGAAGAGAAGGGCGGAAACGCCGTTCGATTTCTTCGTCCTTCTTGCGTGCTTCTTGACGAAGCCATTCATGGGTGGAGAAGGGCTTCATTGGTGGACTAATGTTGGGTTAAAATAAAAAAGATCGGCGTCACCGTCACCGACGAACAGCAGGATCGCGACGAACCTGGCCAGTGTCCGCAACAATCTCTTCTTCGCATTTTCCAAGAACGGAACGTCTGCATACTAGAAACCTTGTAAGATTAACAACCACCACGTATACTTGAATGGCATACATCAGAGAATGAGTGGCGGTGTGATAAGCTGGGTGTATCTTCTTTCAGGCGTAAGTCTGTCAGAGATGCCGAAGCTGGAATAAAACATGGACATGAGAACGTGCCACAGCCGATTCGAGATACATACGCGACAGGGTATCACGATCGTCCAGGTGCTGGAGTCGAGCTTGGTAATCTATGTACGCTAGCACACATAGATCAACATTTGAATGCATCGAAGAAACGAGTGCTTTACACTTGAAGTCCTCGTAGTTTGACTTGAATCCTGATGAAAGTGAGAGTAAGACGAACACAAAACCAAAGGGCATGTATAGTACCACTTGCTTGCTTGAGGTCAAACAACTCCTTCATCACGGCCTCTCTGTCTTTCATTCTATCCTCTCTCACTTTAGCCTTGTGCTATGTTGGGTAGTAATGAACTGATGAGTCCCTAGCGGTGGTACCCTGCAAGCATAGCAAAGCACACCTTTCGAGCGTAAATGTGCTCTTTATGTTTTCCCTGGTTTAACATGTTATTTATCTGTTCCGTTCTTCGACATTGCTGTACGGAATCAGCCAGAAGGTCGTCCCCTGTCTGAAAGCAAGGTAAGGGGCTTGAATGAGGGACAGGTGTGAACCCAGTCGTGGGTGTAGGTTGTAGTGAGTTCCCAGAACGATGGGTAGGATCGAGGAAGGTTCGCATGAAGTACTGATCGGGCGGGTAGGAGGGTGAGAGACTAGCTTGTTCTGTTGGAATCCGCTGTTCGTGAAGATGGGGATCATTTGATAGTAAAGGACGAGGAGGAAACAGAGAATGGGAAGGGGGAGCTGTATGTCCTGAGCGAGGACCAGGACGGGGTGGGGGGGGGGGGGGGGGCGAGCGTCGTAGCCGTGGTAGGTTGTTCGGTAAACTGGTTGTCGTTGACGGAGATGTACGCGATCCCCAAACCATCAATGTCTCTGAGGCGAGCTCAACGATCTCGCGTGCCAACTTGCTCCAACGGGTGGTCAGGCTGGAATGTGCAGTAGACCGACCAGAAGTGTCACGGGTACTTTGCTCCATACGTGGATGCTTCGGTTGCCTTGTCGGAAGAAGGGGATCAGATGCCTCCCTTTTGCGAGGGCTAAGCATGAAGGAAAAATGCGAGAGCGCTAGCTTGCGTGGTGTCGACGCTGCCGACAGTGGCGAGTAAGTCCCAGAAATGTGATTTGGTCCAACTCAACTCAATTCCTTATGTTCCCTTTCCCACGACACAGTTCCTCTACTACAACTCCAGAGCCCCTACACTAATGTAGCCCGCTTGGCTCAGTTGGTTAGAGCGCAGGTCTCATATTCCAAATATGAGTAACTTGGTAGTTATGTAATCCTGAGGTCGCAAGTTCGAACCTTGCAGCGGGCAACCCTTTTTCCGTCTCAAAGCACCCAACGGTGCAACTGGTCACTAAAGACCTGAAAGAAAGAGTGGAACGGGCAGTTCAACTCGGTGTCGTGGATGAGGTTTCATTTTTCCACAGCAAGTGTAATCACCAACATATCAGTCAGATTGCAGAAGTTGGTGTCCCCTGCATTCAGACTTGCTGTGAGTCTAGAATCATTTGAAACAATGTTACTCTTCCAACAGTCTTTATTCTGGCCCACCAGTTGAATGACAGACCAATCATCAATGCACGGCCAGTCTAGGCCGTATTTCTCGGTCAATCGCTTCAGTGACGCCTTTGTTATCTGCGCTGGTTCCGTCCTCTTCCGCGAAGTCCCGGACAAAAAGGGATGGCAGATATGCATTCTGCACTCGCTGAAGGAAAGGGTGTGGGTCCTGCCAAAGGGTCGAAAGGACTGTGGAGAATCAGTAGAGAACGCTGCCCTCCGAGAAACTTATGAAGAGACTGGTTACAGGTGTGAGTTCTTCCCGTGCAGAATGACGACGCGGGCACCTTTACCCAATGTCAACATGGAGGATGAACTGCGTATCGTGGAGGGTGCGGTGGAACCATATGCAATGACAATGAGGAGTCTCGGGGATGCAAAGGGAACAAAGATGATTTGGTGGTACTTGACGAGAGCGGTCGATGAAACCCAGTCTCAAGGGACGCAGACGGAGACAGAGGGTTTTCATGCGGAATTTATCACAGCGGAAAAAGTGGTGGAACGGCTCACGTTCCAAGCTGATAGAGAGATAGCTAGCAAAGCACTAAGAATCGTACTAGAAGAATCAAATATTGACTTTTACATGTCTCTGCCCTCCAATTCGTAAGGGAGGGACGTGCGTATTCGGAAGTCAGACCGACACCGCTCATCTTGTAATGGCCTCAAACCCATCCCTCCGCGATCTGTATGGTCCTCCGTCGACTCAATGGACCTTCATTCCACCATCCTCGTCAAGTGCCCCAAAACCATCTGCCGCCAACGCTTCCTTCACGTCCTATCAATGGACCACCCGACCTGCTCCAAGCCCTGTATTTGACCTCTCTCCCTCCTTGAACGTTGGCGAGCCTTCCTCGCTCGACGTTTCCCACCTCTTCCGCTCATTGGCGGCTGCTATCTTACTGCAATACTCCAGTACTGCCATGGCAATGCCATTGGAAGTTGGAAAACTGCTTCTTCAGATCCAGTGGGTCCCGAAGGATGCCCTCACCCAAGAATCCGAGGAGGTAGAAGAAGAGACGGAAACGGCGAGTCAAATACCGTTCCGACATCTGACCAGCTGACACGTCTCGCAGCTTAGTGAAACGACAAACGAAGAGGATTCATACTTTGTCGAGCCTGGTGTTGTTCCGACTCGCCATCCAGCTCCCAAACTTGTAGACGACAGGGGATATATGATTCGGACATCGGTCATGGAAGACGGGACACGTCCAGAGTATATTGTTCCGGTTGGCAGCGCTAGTACCTCCTGGGGTATGATTCAACAACTCGTCGGCTTTCGTGGCGAAGGATGGCTATCGCTATGGAAAGGTAATGGTCGCACAACATCATGGAACGGCTGTCAGGTTGACTTGTTCAGGTCTGCTCACGTCATGCATTCATGACATTACATTCGCGAATCTACAACCATTTGCTGACAGCGTCTTACACTCGTTGTTCCTCTCCTCGCAGGCGCAGGGTGGATTTTACAGACCGTCACCGTTGCTACCGGTAGCTTCGCACGTTCTGACTGGCTTTTTGTTGTCACCCCTTGATCTCATCCGCACGCGTCTCATCGCTCAATCGTCGATGGCACGGCACAAGACGTATACAGGCCCTATCCACGCTCTTTCCGACATTCTCACCAATGAGGGTGGCCTGAGGGGTATCTATCTACACCCTCACCTCCTGATTCCGACCGTGCTCGAGACTGGGCTTCGATCATTTATGCACGTCACGCTACCTGCTGTTATTGCGCCACGGCTGTGGCTTGGTCCATACGTTGCGGCGGACACGCACCCTGTCGCATGGGCGTTCGCGGAGGTTCTGACTGGATGTGCGAGTCTGCTGGTGACCTTGCCGATTGAGACTGTCCGTCGAAGGCTGCAAATTCAGGTGCGTGGGACAGCGAGGCCACTGCGTGCGTGCGTGGAGACAAGACCTGTTCCATACAACGGCATTATAGATGCCCTGTGGCACATTCTAACGGAAGAGAGATCGGATTTGCCTATCAAGCGTCCGCGGAGGAAGCATAGCGAGCGGGAGGGGAGGCGCGGAGAAGAGGTGGAGGGGGTAGAGGAGGGTTGGCTGAGGCGGACTGGCGTCGGGCAGTTGTATCGAGGGCTGGGGATGCGCCTCGCTGCCAGTGTCATTGTCTTTTTGCTCGCTGTCGTCGGTGGGGGCGAGGACGTGGAGGGCGGATGGGCGGAGCTGTGATGGACGGTGTTCGGAAGACGGCACGTCAGTTGCTCCATAAGGAAATGCGCCGAGGACGGACGCATTTTCGTACACACGTTTGAAGATAGCAATTCCACCTCTCAAATTGGTTTGGATCTCGTAGACTATATAGTCTGTCCGCCGTCCGACTTGCTCCTACTTTAGGCCTAGCCTGCCTTCACCTTCCCTTCCTTGCGCGCCTTATACCCGCTCTCTCTTCCTCACCACCATGACGAGCAGCACACCCCCACCTGACCCTCCACAACACGTCGCGCTAGACCAGCTGCACGACACGCTCGCCAACGACGCCTCCAAGGGTGCCGTCGTCCACTCGTTTGATCCAGAATCACCACCCCAAGCCAAGGCCGCAGCTGCCAGTGCCCGCCTCGCGGTCATCGTTCCGCATGCCAATATAGACACCGAACCAATCAACGCAAGAGGTGCGTTGTCTCCTCTTACGTTCCTTTTGCGTCCCTGCCAAAACATGTGCGTCCCTCAGCTGTCTCGGTGACCACCGAAAACGGCCATGTCTTGCCAACAATCAATATCCAGGATGCCGAAAAAGCGACAGAGGAGGAATTCGAGCATCCCGTCCCATCAACGTCGACCCCAGGTGGTTACCTCTCGGGTCACCCCCCACTCATTCCCGACTGGTATAAAGTCGGATGGCGTGCCGCCGCAAACATAGACGCACCTCCCCTCGAAGAGGGTGAAGAAAAAGACAGATCTGTACTTGGACTCTTTTTGAGCGAACAATTCTACGGTGCCTGGTACCATAACGCCGCACTGATCTTCTTCGTGTGTCCTCCACTGTTTCATTCTCACTTTACTCAATGCAATTTTCTAGGCTGTGTTTGCGTCCCACTTCTTGACGCGCTTCAACCTCGGATGGGGATGGCTACTCATCCTCTTGGCGATCTGCAACACATACTACGTCAACTCCATGATCCGCGTTCGCCGTCGTGCCCGCGATGATATCCAGCGCGAGCTCGTTAAATCCCGATTAGCCTCCGAGCATGAGAGTGCCGATTGGTTGAACCATTTCCTGGACCGTTTCTGGCTCATCTATGAACCTGTGCTGTCCGCCTCGATGGTAGCCTCCGTCGATCAAGTCCTCAGCATGAACGCACCCGCATTTCTGGATTCCTTGCGCCTCACTACTTTCACCCTCGGTACAAAAGCCCCACGCATCGAGAGAGTTAGGACCTTCCCAAACACGGAGGACGACATCGTCATGATGGACTGGGGAATCTCGTTCTCCCCCAATGATATATCCGATCTGACTCCTCGCCAGGCAGCACGGAAGGTTAATCCTAAGATAGTGTTGTCCGTGAGAATCGGAAAAGGTCTAGCAACTGCTGCTATGCCCATCTTGATTGAAGATATCAGTTTTAGCGGTCTCATGAGGGTTAAAATGAAGCTAGTTTCTAATTTCCCTCACATACAAATTGTGGACGTCAGCTTCTTGGAGAGGCCCGTCTTCGACTACGTCCTGAAACCAGTTGGCGGCGAGACATTCGGTTTCGATATCGCTCATGTTGGTATATCACTCACATCTCTTCTTATGACTGATCTCCGTGATAGATTCCTGGACTCTCTGAGTTCATCCGTGAAATAGTCCATGCAAGCATTGGCCCCATGATGTACGACCCTAATGTTTTCACTCTCAATTTGGAGCAACTATTGTCCGGCACTCCTCTAGATGCGGCAGTTGGGGTAATTCAAATATCCATACATGCCGCCCGAGGACTCAAGTACAGCAAGATCGGTGGAGGATCACCAGATCCCTTTGTCAGTATCAGTATCAACGGTCGTCAGGAGCTAGCAAGGACCAAACATAGGCGTTCGACGTCAGTTCTACTCCTTTCCCCCTCGATTATCTCGCTGATTGTTCGCAGTCACAACCCGACTTGGATGGAAACCAAGTTTATTCTCGTCAATTCTCTACAGGAGCAGCTGGTGCTCACCCTGTTTGATTACAATGAGCACAGGAAAGACACCTCCCTTGGTGCCACAATATTTGAAATGAGCAAGCTTATTGAAGATGCTACATTCGAGGGAGTCGAACTGCCGATCTTAAAGGATGGAAAGGATCGTGGACAAATTCGATTTGACGTCACTTACTATCCCGTTCTCAAGCCTCAGATTATCGACGGCCTAGAACGATTACCAGAAACGAGTCTGTACAAAGCTCCTGATACTGATTGTTCAACTCATTCTCCTTTCAGACGTTGGCATCGTTCGTTTGACTCTTCACCGAGCCAAGGAACTTGATGCATCCAAGTCACTTTCCGGAGAACTGAATCCCTTTGTGAAGGTCTATCATGATTCCGATGCATCCCCTATTCACAAATCTCAAATCATCAAACACACGAACAATCCAGTTTGGGAATCTAGTACTGAGTTCCTGTGTTCAGACAAACATTCTTCGGTGATTACAGTCAAAGTTGTAGACGATCGAGACTTCTTGAAAGACCCCATCGTTGGACATATGTCTGTGCGTCTCGAAGACCTTCTTACAGCAGAAATATCGGAGGGACGAGACTGGTGGCCCTTGAACAAGACTGGCAAAATCAGAATTAGTGCCCAATGGAAGCCGCTACACATGGCAGGTACTCTGAGTGGGGTTTCTCAATATGTCCCACCCATTGGTGTTGTGAGGCTTTGGCTCCAGAAGGCAACAGATGTAAAGTGGGTTGTTTTCATCACCGTGAAGAAGATGAACTGATAGTTGTCCAAGAAACGTGGAGGCTGCCCTTGGTGGCAAGGTTGGTACACCGAGATATCCTGTAGGATAGAAAGTTTTAACATTCCATTCAGAGTGACCCCTATGTTCGAGTACTCGTCAACAACATCATTCAGGGTCGAACAGAGGTCATCAGCAACAGTACGTGCTGATTTTCTCGGGCATGTTGAGTGCTTAATCCGTCATCCTACAGATCTGAACCCTGTTTGGGATCAAATCATCTATATACCTGGTATGTCTTTACAACATCCTTCTTGATGCTATATTCACCTGAAGGTACAGTTCACTCCCTCAGAGAGGTCAGTAAAATTTCACTTTTTATAGCTTAAATCAATCTTTCTTGCAGTCCATGTTTATGGAAATAATGGATTATCAACACTTGACAAAAGTATGGAGGGCTCTTCTCTACGACATATATTGATGATCGTTCTTTAGGACCGTTCTCTTGGTTCTGTTGAACTCCGTGTCAACGACCTCGCTCAGGAGTCGTCGACCGATCCCCAATATCGCCACGAATCCACTGGCAGGAAGGAAGTTGTTCAACCCATTCAACTTGATGGGCAAAACGCGTTTAAGGGTCACCTTCATTTTGTCGCCGAATTTATTCCCACCTTGGCTCTCAAGCATGTCGGCTTTGATCCAGCAGAGAACGAGATTAAAAAGGCCACCAAGGCAATGAGTGGCGATGCAGGTGGTGATGTTGCCGTGGGCGTCACTGATGCATCCCCGTCACCTCCGCCGTTAACTCGAACCGATACGGTCGATCACTCTGTGACAAAGCCCGGCACCCATGCACCGAAGCCGTCGCATAGCACTAGCATTACCGACGTATCTCAGACAGAACCTAAAGCCCATGGCAACGAAGAACCAGGAAAAGAGGACGAGGAACAACCTTCCGGGCTGGAGCTCGACAAAGAGCAACTTTTGAAGTATCGTACGTTGACTCTGCCTATGGCCTTGGCGAGGCTCATTGCTTGTTCAGAATCTGGTATCATCATCTTCAATGTCCTGTCAGGCAAACTTCAGAAGAAAGCTCGCTTGGAGGTTCTTCTAGATGACGGATATTGGCCGGCTTTCAGTACGGTCAAGGCTCGCAGCACGCATGCACAGTGGCAACATGTAGGAGAAGGTTTCATCAAAGAGCTCGATTTTGGTCGTGTCTGGTTGCGGCTGAATGAAAACGCGGAAGGTGATAAAGACGATATTATCGCCGAATGGAAAGGTGGCGCGAAGTCGTTCCTGGAAGCAACGCTGGTAGGTTGGATGTTGCGAATATGGTCTCGCCTTGAACTGAGTTTGCGCATAGGGCTGCCGAGAATCATTTGTCTTGACTGATGTGTCCGACGAAAACAAAATTTCTACTGTCGAGCTTGAGGCGCGCTATGTTCCAGTTCCCGTAAAGTTGGAACCAAGGGAGAGCATCAACAGTACGCCTCTTCATCCTGCTACTGACATGTTTCTTATGATTTATAGATCAAGGCGTCCTGCGTGTCGACCTGATTGAGGGCAGCGATCTTATGGCTGCTGATAGAGGAGGTATGATGTTCCACGTATGTTGGCCATCATTGATGACACCTTTTACAAGGTAAATCCGACCCGTACGCAGTCTTTACCCTCAACGGACACAAGGTCTTCAAGTCACAGACGAAGAAAAAGACTCTACATCCAGATTGGTCAGAAAACTTTAATATCAATGTTGTAAGTGTTTGTAAATGCTGCTCATGCTGCAATGTCCAAATTCTCCCAGCCCTCTCGAGTTGCTGCGGATTTCTCAGTGGAAGTATTTGACTGGAATCAACTTGAACAATCAAAGAGCCTGGGATCCGGAAGGATCACCCTGGACGATCTGGAACCTTTTGAATGTGTAGAGCGCGTCGTTCATCTGTCCACGGAGAAACATGGTGAAAAGGGACACGTACATATTCAGCTGACATTTGCACCTGAGATCATTGCCAAGGCGCGGAAATCTACATCCACGTTCTCCGCGGCTGGTCGTGCCATGACCCAACTCAGCGCGTTGCCGATGGGGGCGGGCAAGGGCGTCATTCACAGTGTAGGGGGAATTTTCAAAAGGGATTTCTTCCACCACGACAAGTCGTCTGAAGGTCACGTCTCACCTACAGACCCTTCGCCCGAACATCCGTCCGGCGCCGTGGACCAGACTTCGACTTCAGCGCGTGCGTCTGCTGTCTTCCCATCAACAGAATCCGGACCCTCTGGTACAGGAGGGCCCCCTTCGGAACCCGGATCGCTACGTGTGGTAGTTTTCAGTGCAAAGGATCTTCCTGGAGATGTGAAACCGTATGCTACGTTGCGTGTTGGCGATAGGGAGTTCAAGACCAAGCACCATACCAAGACTTCATCGCCAGAGTGGTGAGCGAAAAAACAGTGTAAGTTAGTGTTATGAACACTGATGATGGTAGGAACGAGTCCTTTATCTTCGCTGCTAGTGCCCGTACTCCAAGGGTGCACGTGTGGGTCTACGACCATAAGACGCTTGGGAAAGATAAGCTGATCGCGGAAGGAGAGGTTGATGTTTGTGTCGTTTTTGGTTCCCATCGAGGTTCTCGCATTCTGATATTGCCACTTTAGATCTGGAGCCATATCCAACCTGGTCGAAACACCACGGCTGACGTCTCGCTCAGCTTG